>JAPMOQ010045993.1:5308616-5326187 GCA_026543055.1 Argiope trifasciata
TTATTCTTAGTAATTATTCCATATATTTATGTTTAATAATTATTTTTGAGTAATTTGTAATTAAAAGTTTATTCTTAATAATTATTTCATAAATTTGCACTAATTATTTTAAGTAATTCGCAAGTGGGAAAAGTATTTATTCCTGATAATTATTTTTTATATTTATATTAAATAACGATCTTTAAATTTTTCTTAAGAAGGAAGAAAGTTTATCTTTTAATAATTATTAATGCAAATGACTAACTAAATATACTATCACCAATAGCTAGAATTGCCACAGTACTTGTTTTATATTTTATTATTCAGTTCCTTTTTATAACCTGTCCCTAAGCAATAACTTGTTGTTTGGACTTTAAGACTCGTATGAGTACGTATTTGTCATACCAGCCCAAAATGCAAATATAAAGAGAGTATTTTTCCTACGTTAACTCAATGATCGTAGGAGATTAACATATTATTGGTGGGGTAAATTTTGACTTGTCCGCATATCTTTAAAATTAATTACTTCAGATTTTAAAATAACATGAAAAAAGGAAATGATATAATTAAGAAAGCAAAATCCACTTTAATATGTAATTGGACAAAAAAAAAACTATCATTGCATCTTTCTTTTTATTTTACGTATCCATTTTATAAGATTCCTCAAACTTTATTAATTTTTAACAGATGAATACAAATCAATAACAAATATTTTTTCTATGTTTTATTTATTTAGAACTTATATTTCCAATATCACTGCTGGTAATATAGCAAACCATACTGACAGCTGATCTTAATTTCAAGTATTTATTGCAGTATAGTCAGAACTGGCTCTTGCGCCATTAAAATCCACAAATCCAAATCCATTCAAATCTTTATTTCTAATTTAGAACCTATATATAAAAATACCAGTCAACAGTTTTGATTTTTTGAAATAAATAATACATAAAAATTGAAAAGATTAAACCCGCTTTCCTTTAGGCTATCTTATTTTTATTTTCATGAATATTCTCTTCAATGTAGCTCATATCGTTATACAGAATTCTTTACTGTTTAATATTCAAATTGAGGGATTTTATCTCGAATATCAATTGAGTAGTCGACATAAAAGTGCTCCGATTTTGTTTACAAAAATCAAGAAAACGCTAAACAAAAAATATTACTAATACAAACCGGATACTAAAATAAATTAAATTCCAGAATTACTACATAACAGTAGAACTAAGTGAGATAAATAGAAACTGCTGCTGAAACATGACATTAAATAAAGATACTCGAGGATTAAAATATTAATATTTAATACGAATTTTGCGGAAATATGTAAATTTAATGAATTTTCTGGGGCACAATCTGGAATATTTTTCAAATCAGGATTCTGTACCGAGGAAAGCGGTTTGGAAGATTGGACATTTTTAAACAAATTCATTATGCATTAAAAATTGTGGAAAATGCATTGAAGGAAAAAAATATTCCTTCCGATAAGTTGGAAGGTAAAAGTAGTTTACATTTACGTTACAATTTGGCAGCATAAATTTTTGATATTAGAAACAGTCAAATTTAGGAAGCGAAAATCACTTTTCTGCCTCTAACTTTTAATATATTTCATTCATGAAAAAACTTCGAATACAAAAGTCCTTCATCTTAATGAGGCTCTAATTTAGCTATTTGCATCTATTTCTATATCTTCAACATTAAGAATCTTATAGAGAAATGAAAATATAAACCCCCTTCTCCCAACCATTAGCCCCCGGTTTGAGCTAGATAGACCTTTTATGTATTCACCCTTGACTTTTACATTCTTAACTAACTATTTCAAACCAGTTAAAATCTAAAAAAGTTACTCTAATGATCTTGTTCACAAGATAATATGGGCAAAGTGTTATACGTAAATTATAAGAATTTCTGAATAAAAGCTCTACGGATCATGATCGGTGAAGAATTGCAAATTTTTTTCCCAAGTCTTATCATGAGAATCATTGCAATAGGCAGTCTTTCTATAGGAATTTACCTAAAATGCTACATTTTGTTGTTACTTTTACTCTCCATTCTTTGAGTTGATTCATAATGAGATCATATTAAAGTTATTTTATTTTGTATGGAATATAAAAGTTGGGTAAGATACATTTTTTAAAACAAACTTTAAAAGAATAATCGCTTCTAAATAGCCTTTTTTTACACAAACTATTCACCGGTAAGTAAAAAACGAAAGGATTCACGACACTTTAATTGAAATTCGAGGCACAACCACAATCAATCGACCTTAACAAGCTTTATCTGAGGTTAACTAATCCTGTTTAGTCTTTTTAATTATGCGAAGTTTCATTCTTTCCTTCTATTAATACACGAAACAATTCCATTGCAGAAAAAAAGAAATAAATAAGACTAATCTCAACCATGCAATCATAAAGAGGACAGATATATGCATCAAGATCAAAACAGCCTGAGACACTCTCCAAGCCACTCAGGCTCATCGAGTCTGTCCTTGCCTTATCCGAAGAGGATATTAATTAAAATTCAGTGGAGGCACTTTCTCCGCGCTGCCATCTATCATGATGTGGCAGACGTGGGCCCCATAACTCTTCTACAAAGCGCTGAGTGAGAGGCCCTTGTCCGATAACCTTGCTGATCTTAGGAGAATGGATTCTCATAAAGTAGAGATATTGAGAGGGCCGATCTTGCCCATTCATCGGATTTTGGATGACAGAATTTTGGAGATTCGGGATAAAGATAAAAGAGATTAGGATTTAGAAGAAAATAAATGCTGACGTTTGCTATATTTGAAAGAGTTATGGATTATAATAAAAATTGGTAGGCATTTTTCAAATAAACGTAAATATTGACCATAAAACTGATTACTCCTCCCTTTAGGTGTTTGACACTCAATTTATGCTAAACTAAAGAGTCGCTCTTCCCTTTCTCCAATCATGCACCAAAGTGCTCTATTTGAACGAAGTATGGTTTTTTTTTTAAAAATTAGTAGACATCTTTCATACATAACACATAAAAACTGATTGATCCTCCCTTTAGGTGTTTTGCACTCAATTTATGCTAAACTAAAGAGTCGCCCTCCCCTCGCACCAAGCATGCATCATGTATGCTCGCACCAAAGTGCTTTATTTGAACAAAGTATGATTTCTTTAAAAAATTAATAGACGTCTTTCATACATAAAACAAGTAAAAACTGATTGTTCTTCCCTTTTTGATGTTTGACACTCAATTTATGTTAAACTAACCAGTCGTCCGTCCCATCGAAACCGGCATGTATCATACAGGCATGCACTATAGAATGGAGGATATCTGATTATGATTATCTATAATATTACAAAGAGGATGCCTTACAAAAAAGTTATAGATGGCTATAAATAAATTATGGTTATCCTACTATAGAAATTTATATATTTGTTTTAAATTTTGGAATTTTAAAAGAAATTGTGAATACTTATTGTATGGTACACTGTTTGTATTTTTTTCTAGGTGGATGCAAGTAATTTTAAAATTAGAAAATACGGCAAATCAATGAAAGTGTCAATTATCGATCCCACACATGCAGCATTAAAGAGAAGAAGCCTAAAAAAGTTACAGACGGCTATAAATATACATAACACACTTAAATACTGATTGTGCCTCCCCACTTTTGCTGTTCGACAACCAATTTATGCTAAACTAAAAATTCATTTCCCCTCCTCGACAGTGGTACGCACCATACACGGATGCACAAAACGCGGTGGATTTCCGAATGCATGATGTTACTGAGAAGAAGCCACAAATAAGTAACAGGTGGCTATAAATAAATTATAGGTGTTTTTCAGGAAAAATTTACATTTCGCTTTAAATCAAAAAAGTTTTAGAATTTTAGCCTTTTGCGCTAGGATAGTACATCTCATTCATCATTCAAGACGGTGCATCATTTTGATGTTTTTTTAATTTATTTTTCAATTTTAATTGTTCAAAACACCAACAGAATGGTAAAAAAGATGCAAATTAAGTTTTCAGTAAAATTTCACTTATAACAACTACATATACTTATTTTTCGGAGCAATAAAGGAATCTTTATATTGGGAGAATAATCATAATCATGCATAGAATTAATTTTTGAGTGCAAAGAGTTTAAAGAAATCGTAAATACTCATTGTATTTTTTTCAGACCCATGCAGGTAAATTTTCAGTAATCAATTAAGTAAATAAATGGAGGCGCCATGTACCGATCCTCTTACCACTCGCATGCTAAGCAAATGCTCTGCCATCTACGCCTACTTCTGCCTAACACTCGTAATGTGCATTCAAACTTAGTTATTGAAAGTATTTACTTTAAGGAAATTAAAATAGTTCTACATGTCTAAAACTGGAGGCGCCGGGTATCGATCCCGGTACCTCTCGCATGCTAAGCGAGCGCTCTACCATCTGAGCTACGCCCCCGACAGACAGGATACCGAATTAACTAGTTTCATTTCAAATATTGACCCATTTTCTCTGCTTTAAGAGATGATAGATGTATCGCCTGAAGCGCAGGTGTGCCATTTATTGGTAAGCTATAAAAAGGAAAGCCAGCGTAGCAAAATTTGTTTTCAATATTCTTCGAGTAGCTCAAGTTAATGAAGGACGTTTGTGGATAGAAAGAAAAGGAATAAATGGTGGATTTTCATCAATTATTTTCTCCGAAAAAACCCCCATAAAGAATGATTCCAATTCACTGATTATATCAGATTAATTTTTTTTGAAAATCAAGCAGGACTGATTTTATCTACGCGTTTCCTCAAAGAAGTGTTTGTAGTGATTTTAAGGTCAGTAACTTTAAGAGTATAAATTTCTTATTTAGAGATAGAGAAGGGAATCTTATCTCAAATAAATTTAAAAAGTTGATTTATCAAAAATTTAATTAAAAATATATTATTCTAATCTTCTCAATGATAGATGGAAATTGCATCTATAAATATAAATTTCATTAAATATTTCGACAGTTTATCTAATATTGATTAAAAAGGAACGTATTTATAAATGATTTTTTTTTGCGATTTGATTAATTTTCAACAACGTTTCCTCAAACTGCAGTTTCCTAGTTCTTAAATTAATGATTTATAACATTTATTTATTTTTATATTTAAAATTTCTTTTGATAAAATATGAAGGCTATTTATAAGAATACGTAAATTTACTTACGACATTCTAGAAAATAACATTTAGAAAAAAATAGACATAGAAAAGATAGTTGCCTCTTTGTTCATTTAAAATATGTGTGGGACACATACATGTTTCGAGGCAAAAAAAATTCTCATACATTTTGCAAAACTCTTTATCAAAGTTTTACTAAATCGTTTTTGAACTAAAAAAAAAAACAATATTTCCAAACAATTGCCCGTTTATAGTTTTCAGGTTTATAGCAAGAGGAATATTTCTATTGTCTAGGTTATGGAAATGCGTTTTAAAGTTTCGAAATTCTGTTTTCATAATTCTGTTCGGCTTTAAAACATGGAGGACACTAATTTTATGTTATGATAAAAATAAGTATGAAAAGATTAATGTCAAGTTTATAGTTTCTAGTGCATTTTATCCATTGAATTTCTCCAAAAGGATTTATCATAAAAAAGCAATTGCGAAGTAAAATTTTCTTTAAGATAATATTCTACCAACATAGTGATAAACTAAACGAACTATAAAAATAATCAGATTAAAATATAATATTAAGTAAAAATTAAAATAAACTTATATAAAAATTATTCTTAAATTATAGTATTTCAAAAAAGTAATTTGATAAATTGACTCTTGATGATGATGTCGTGTCCGTGTTTCCCCTGAAAAGGGGTGCAATAGCTTCTGAGGGTAAAGACCCCTGAGCACCCAGAAGGCAGAAATCTACCTTCTAGCTCATATGAAGATGGCACGCACATTCGCTTGCATAACCCCTTTTTACAGGGGTGCAAATTCATACAACTCACAGATAGAACACAGAACATCCATGCCCGAACCGTGACTCGAACCCGGGATACCCAAACCACGGTGAAGACGCGCTACCCCCAATGCTAGGATGAGGCCATTGACTCGTAAAGGAACAAACAGTTAAGAATGTTTCGCATTATAGTAATAAAGTGATTCTAATAAGATTTATTCTTTTTAATAGCTGATCAATTGTACGTAATTGTAATCTTCAAAAAATATCAAATAATAATTACAAAAAAAAAATAAATAAATAGATGCGCAGTTTTGAGTAAGGAAATCGGCAATGGCGAAATCAGCTGTTTCTGTTCCCTCGGCGGATGCTTTGTGCTAGAGGGAGGATGCGACAGATGCTGTGTCCTTCGAGCATTAACGTTTAGCTTAAATCGTATTATAATGTTATTTATAAAATGCACGACGGAAATCGAACAAGGATAAAAGGTTTCACAATTACCTGCTGATGATTGATACTGATAGTATGAATGCTTTTTTATAAAAATACTTATTCCAGAGAAAAAAATGAAACCCTATTATCTATTAACACAATGTCATTTATATTCAGTTTAAACATAATTGCTATATTAGTTGTGTGTTCATGTATGTATCTCTTTCATAAAACTCACATGTTAAAAAAGTATTTATTTAATGGTATTATTATTTATGTGTTATTATTATTTATGTATTTATGTGTATTACTTGTAAAAACCTGATAGTCATTAAAAAATACAACCAATCACTCCATTATCACAGAAATAAACAATATAAACAGGGATCTAAAAACCTGTCGGTGAAGTTAGTTTCTTTATAGAACATTATAAGCAGTCACCAACATTCATTCAGATGCGTTGGTCTAGGTTATAGATATAAAATTTTCAAGTGACTGTTGGATACGTGGATACAAAATATTAGTATAAAAATGCCACTTTTCACGCCAAATTTGAGGAA
Source organism: Argiope trifasciata (assembly GCA_026543055.1). Classification (NCBI taxonomy): domain Eukaryota; kingdom Metazoa; phylum Arthropoda; class Arachnida; order Araneae; family Araneidae; genus Argiope; species Argiope trifasciata. Next base: position 5,315,472 of record JAPMOQ010045993.1, read on the forward strand.
AGAACGGATTTATAATGATATGTTGTAATTACCATTTATTCTCATTTCTACCGGAGGCGGAAAAAAACTATGCCCTGTTTTGTTTGTTACCTGTTAGCACCTGCTACCCTACTGCTTTAATTCCACAGATGCATAAACATTACTGACAGTGCTATTGGTTTTCAACGCTTTTTTATGTTCCCATACACGTAGCCTAGGGAAAGTATAGTAATCATAAAAAAAAATTCGAACTCGAGATTTTAATGAAGCTTCATATTTCAGACCTATTCGAGTTCGAAAAATGCATTTTTGTACATAGGAAATAAACATACACGCGCACACACGCACGCACACACACACATACACACACAAGTACAATAAAAAGATTTCCTCTTAAGTCACTGAAGTTGAGAAAAATTTTCGACAAATTCTTCCCAAAATAGTGAACTATGGAAGAAAATAAAACAACAACAACAATATAATTAATCAAGAGATTTCCCTTTAAATAATAGAACATACAGAAAATATTTTGATGAATTTTTCACAAAATAGTAAACTATGGAAGAAAATAAAAAAGGAAGTAAAAATTCAAACCACTAGTACAATCAAGAGATTTCTCTCTTTAAATTGCGAAAAACTTTTGAAGATTTCTCCCCCAAATAGCAAACCATGGAAGAAAATAAAAAAGGAAGTTAAAATAATAATAATATAATTAATCAAGAGATTTCCTTTAAATAATCAAACATAGAGAAAATGTTTTAATGAATGCTTCTCTAGATAACGAACTATGGAAGAAAAAAAAAGAAAGAAATTAAACTATTAGTACAATCAAAATATTTCTCACTTAAAATTGCGAAAAACTTTTGATGAATTCTCCCCAAAATAGCGAACTATGGAAGAAAATAAAAAGGAAGTTAAGAAAACAATAATATAATTAATCAAGAGATTTCCATTTAAATAATCAAACACAAAGAAAATGTTTTGATGAATTCTTCTCTAGATAACGAACTATCAAAGCACTGGTACAATCAAGAGATTTCCCTCGTAAAATTGCTAAAAACTTTTGATGAATTCTCCCCAAAATAGCGAACCAGTCTTCAAATATTTTCTATTTCAATCATCGAACTAACGGCTAACAAGATTTATTTCCATCAACAATTGATAGATTGCACAAAATTTCAATAAAAAAAAACGATCAAATAAAAAAAAGCTCCAACAACAATTAAGGTTGAGCAGTTTTGAACGCGGGAAGCTGCAGCTTCTTTTTCCCCCGCGGATGCTTTGAGGATGCGACAGATGTTGGGTCCCAGCCATTAACGCTTTTCGTAAATCGAATTAAGATAAGCGCTTTAATTTCCCTTTTGTTTTCTGCATACTTCGCTAAACCGTAGTTAAATCTAGTCAGAATGGAAGTTCCGAGCACTTTTAATTAAAGCTGTGGACTAACTCGAAATTAAATACCTTCCATACCATTAGATGTAGTGAAGGCTTTGTTGAAAAGTTTGGAGTTAAGGAACGGAATGTGATTTGCTGATGCTATTTTTAGATTGCCTAGCTTGACAAGAGAAATAATTTGATGAACGTTCGAGATTTATTCTCTTGATTAAAAAATTTCAGGAATTATAGTTTTATGGATGAAACAGAAGATTTTCTAGAAACTGTTAGGACATAAATTTCATCATGGTGATATATCGTCCAATACAAATCGATATTTTTCGATATATCATTTATCTTTAATTATTTATAGATATTATAAGTTGTAAATAACATCTCTTAACGTATTAACTGATCAGAATGACTCCACATTTCAATTTATTTAATAAAAATAATTTTTATAGACATAATAGAGTTTAATTTTGGGAAAACCCCTTTAATAAAGTGTAAGACAGATGAAGACGCAGTATTATAAATTAAAACATACAGACATGCCAAAGCAATGCCAGTATGTTATAATTTATAACACTGAGTTTAAAGCAAATATTTTTCTATATAAAAATATGACAGTATTTATAGAAATATGAATAAAAATTCTGTATCAAGGTCAATAAGAATGATGGGCAACAAAAATAAACACTGATCGGTAACCAAAACGAAAATGAAATTAACTGTGAATATCTATTTATCATGAACCTACTTGTGAAAGCAGAAGTATAACAAGTTTATTATTATTTTTTAATGCGAGTAATTTTAAGTGTGAAAATGTGAGCTGTGAATAAAATTGTAAATTTAATTAGAATTAATAATTTTTTTGCTTTTATTTCTGAAGATGAATATTTAGCGATTAAACAAAGGACAGCTTACAACCTTCTGACAAATGCAATTATTTTTCCTTAATGGTATCATCCAGTTATAGAACAGAAAACAATTTATTCCAAAATAACATACTTAAAACAAGTTTTTTTAATATAGTAAATTATCACACCGTACATAGAAATATGAGCAAAAATTTTATATGAAGATCAATAAGAATGAAGCCGGCGTCCTGGCACAGGGGTAGTGTGTCTTCCCCGTGATCTGGGCGTCCCGGGTTCGGGCATGGTTGTTATTCTGTGTTCTGTCTGTGAGGCGTGTGAATGTGTCCCCCTGTAAAAAGGAGTTGTGCAAGCGAATGTGTGTGACATCTTCATTTGAGCTAGAAGGCAGATTTCTGCCCTCTGGGTGCTCAGGGGTCTTTACCCTCAAAAGCTACTACATCTCCTTTCCGTGGAAACACGGACACGACAAAAAAAAATAAGAATGAAGAGCAACAAGAATAAACACTAACCGATAACCAAAACGAAATCGAAAACGCGAATTAATTGTGAATATTAATTTATTCTATCGCTATTTATCGTTAGCTATTATTCAAGATCATGACTTCAATAGATCGAGATTTTTCGCAAACTAGCATCGAAAAAATTCGACTTTTTTCGATAAATCAAAAATTAGCACAATCCTAGTTGTGATTGTATTAATCTCTTCAGTGTTCCGAGTATTCAAACCACTTCACGCAGTATTGACATTACAGGACCAAAAGTGATGGATTTGGTTTACGGGTGCAGTCTGACAGGAAATGCATGTGTTAATGACCCATACTTGATGAAAAGAGATAGATTGTTCTCGATTGTAGCAATTGGATTTATACAGTTTTGCAGGAAAACGCCCTGTGGAAATGACAGCTTTGATCAGGTATATGCAGACAGCGCTCGATGAAACTTAGTAGAAAGGACGTTTGTCGAATTGTGTAGCTGAATTGAATCGTTGACGCTCTCGAATGATTATCTTAGAGATAGGAATATAGAGATAATCTTGTAAAGATTGTCTGAATTACAGATAAAAAGAAAGATGGCGTTGGCTTCTTATATTAAGGTTAGTTTTTCCGTACATTTATTATTAAAGTTTGAGTGGTTAAGTGCCAATTTAATGAAAGAGAGAGAGAATAAAAATTACGTGGGCAATTTTGTAATAATCAAGATTAGAATTACAGCCAGTATTTACATACTGATAGTATTTTAAATTTCGAGATATGTTTAAAAAGAAAAACCAAAATTTGAATTTTTCTATACTTTGTCAAATTGCGAAGAAAACCAAAGGTATCAAGATAATTATTCACAAATTAGATTAAGGTTAATTTATTGTTCTATTACTGCCGTTTGACTCGTTTGAAGTTATTTAAATTCTTTAATTATGTATCTGGTAAGTCTTGTAGGCTCTTAGAATTAAGTTAAAATAAGCCGGCGTCCTAAACTAGGAGTAGTGCGTCTTTCTCGTGATCTGGGCTTTCCGGATTCGAATCCTGGTGTGGGAAGGGTTGTACTCTACCCCCTGTTCTATCTGTGAGGTGTGTGAAATAGAACCCTTATTAAAATGGCTTGTGCAAGCGAGTGTTGACTGCTATCTTTATATAACTTATAAGTCAGACTTCTGCGTTTGGATGTTTAGGGGCCTGGTTGGTTTGGTTTGTGTAATTTAGAGGCGCAAGAGCCATGCCTGGCCATGATGTGCCCGTCAAAAGGTAAAAGTATAAAAGACTTTAAATACTCATTTGTTAAAAGGTAAAACAAAATGTGTAGAGATAGAACTGCACAAGACTGATACTAAAATTGTTTTTAGTATCTATACAATTAAGACTATGAGCTATGAAGATTTGTTAAAATGATGTCAAAACCAAGAACCTAATCTTAACAAAAACAGAGTTATAAAATTAAATGCACGTAAAAAATTCAATAGATCTCAAGAATTTAAAGATATTCGGGTGGTATTTTTCACTCACCAAGTCTTGTAATGTTGAAGACGAATTAAAAAAGCGAGCAGGATAAGGATTAAATACAGGGCATTCTATCAGGATATGAATAACACTAAATTCAACTTGACTGATGTTGCACATAGGCACTATTTCTCCAAATATGAGATATTTATGAGTAAAGCGTGTATCTATGTAGAGTGTAAGGGCCTTTGCCTTCAGAAGCTACTGCACACTGGTGCGGGGTTTAAACTGGATTTAAACCGCTGACTGTTCGTCAATGTGCTTGTGAAGTGTCATAAGTAACAACAACAAACTGTTTCTACGAACAGAAACGAAGAAACATTCTTGATAATAGGCGTCATGATATTCATTCTCAAATTAAATTGAATTTAAATTATTTGTCTGTTACTAGTATTTGAGCCAATTTGAAATTGTTTAAATTCCCTAATTAAATATGCAGAATGACATGCAGACTCTCTGAATTAAGTTTTACAAAATACAACCATTTAATCTTCCAATGCAAATTTTTGTATTCGACATCCTAGCCTATGTGATTTATATCAAACTTTGGAACATTTATCCTTGTGAGGAATTATTTTCAATTACAAGAAAATTCTCTTGTCATAATTAATGACTTTCGCCTTGGATCAACTTTGAAATTAATCGCTTAGGTCCACATACCTCTTGCAATTATTAAGCATGTAGTAAAGAAGCGATATTGTCTCTTGCTCTTATTTTTAGTCTCTTTTATTGGCACAAAGTAAAAATTTCGCAACGAAGATCCTCGCAACGATAAAGTATTGTCTCATCCACTAATACTGTGCAGTTGTATTATTCTGTGCAAAATAACTACATAATAAATCCATCAAAATTTTTCTCTATCTTTTACTACTTAATATTTAAAAATTTTTAACTCCTCAAACCCATTGAATAGTTACGTGACAAACTCAGAGAAAACAAAATTTACCACAATAAGTCGTAAAGCCCAGCAGGTCTTAGCTCAATGGGATCAATGGAAGTTCTTGAAATGATGCGGCGAGATAAAGTCCATTACGGGCAAAGACCCTTCCCTGGGGATATAGGCGGGCATGCGTGCTGACCACCGTTAATTGACACTAAATGTGTGCGTTTGCCACTAATAATAGGGGTGAGGGGATCGCTCTTTAATCCTATCAATAGCCGACCGGAAAAGGCCGACCATAGCAATAGAGCTAGGATTTTTTTTTCTCCCAGTAAAGCTTTTAATGATACTTGCTTGTCAAAATGCATAGTATTTCTTAATCCAAGTTGAAATTTTGTAAATGAACTGTTTTCTAATCCCATCAGAATGATAAAATATTATTAATTTGGTTTATCTTACTTGGTTTTAAAAAAGAATAATAATAGAACTATAAAAAATGAAAATATTTCGTCAATAACTTTCATATATTCAACCAAATAAAGAATGCACTTACATTGTATGTTGGGAAAGCAGTAACACATCAATTATTAGATATTAAAAATATTTCTATTCTTTCATGTTTAAAATTTTTCATTGCTTATAAATATTATTTTTACTTATTTTTCATTACTTTTTGCTTATTTCATTATTACTTTTCATTACTTATAATCAATATATTTAAAAAATAAAAATGTAATTTTATTTGGGTACTTTATAAATAGTACATAATTTTTGATTTTATAATAAGCATTTCTTTAAGCTAAAAATAACTGATAAAAGAAACCAAAAGTTTAGAATTATTATTTTTAATTTTATAGCAATTATATTTGATTTAGCACTTTATAACTCATTTTTACAATGCTGTGTAATACTGAAATTTTTTCTCTTTAATTCAATATCTGATGGTACCACTTTTTTTCATCGGAAATGTAATGAAATTAATAAATAGATATTTTAAGATTTAAAATAATAAAAAAAATTAATGGGATCAAGAACATATAAATATATAAAAATCCAAAACTTTAACACATCAGGAAGAGAGTTAAAAGATCGATTACAAACATTATATGTTTACAAATTTAAATCAAGTCAAGAATAAAAAAATTAAAAAAAAATTAATTAATTCTTCTTGAGTTAAAGCACTTCGTAACAGCTCGTTGAATAATTATTTAAAATGTAAATTTCTCTTAATAAGTTATTAATTTTCTTACGTGTTTTTTAATTTTTGATATGAAATTTTTTTTAACTCTGTAAAATAAAACTATTGTCAAGACGATATGAAACAAATTTTAACAAACGTTTTGTGGGCTGTCTTTATAAAATTACTGATTCATAATAAAATGAAACAGAGAAAGATGAAAATGAAAACATTTTCTATTCAGATTTCTACACACACACACACACACACACAGAGAGAGAGAGAGAGAGAGAGAGAGCATGGGTCAAATAAATGAATTTATATTAGCTATAAGTGAAATCTTTCCTTTTCGATCATTCATAAACTTAGACATCCTTAAAATTTCTATAGAGAAACATATTTGTTTTGAAAATATAATATTAACGTTAAAATCATGACATGAAGTATATTTCACAGGTAATGTATTGGTTTGGGCAATATGAATCACGCATACTTCAAGTGAAATCATTTTTTATTCGTAGCTGAGCGACGGTTTATATGGGCCGCATAAATGCATAATAACTGGCAAGGTGCAGTCTACCAAACAAAATAAGTTGGTTGGCCTTATGTCTATGACACATTCCTCCTCCCCTTTTTTTATTAATGGCTTATCGCCAACTGATGACGAATCGCTGAATTCGGATTCGAATTCACTCGTGGAACCCTGGGAAATATCATGCTCTTCATCGGGTAGAGTGCCATCTATTAATTTCAGGAAACTGTATTTTCGTCTCGCTATTGGTGATGTTTCTTTTGGAAAACAAATAAAACTGTATGTAAACAAATAAAAATCCATGGTATGAGCACTTTCATAAAAATCACTTTACTTCTTACCGTGCTACTAATAGAATGCAATTTCGAATAAGCAGAATAGATCCGATATTGAGTTTCAAGCAGTCACAGCCTGTGCGGTCTGTTTACTGTTTTTAACTAAGAGCATCTGTAAGGCGTACTTCAAGAAAACTGACAAAAACTGATTTTGACCAATAATTAATGATTTGGCTTACATAATAATTGTTGCAGACCAAAACAAATTTTTGCCTCGTGCCAGTTAAAAAGGCTAAAAACAAGAATAAGAACAAGGGACAATATCGCTCCTTTACTACAAATTTAATAACTACAAGAGTGGACTTTAGCTATTGATTTCAAAATTGATCTAAGACGAAAGTCATTAATTATGACAAGAGAATTTTTTCGTAATTGAAAATAATTCCTCGCATGTTTCAAAACATGAAAAATAATTTCATATGCCGAATTCGATTGTTTTCAAACTTGTCTTTGAAATAATTTGTCAGCTTCTCTGAATTTTGCCTTTAATCTGCATTATACTAGAACTCATTAAAGGATCTATAAAGGGTTTAATAAGAAAGGGTTTTATAAGGGTCAATAATAAACAGCAGTTGAGTTTTTATAATTGGTTATGAATAATTATTTAACAATTAATCAGCAAAAATTTTAATACAATTTTTTTTACATGCAGAGTTATTCGAAAGAAAAAATACATTCTACATATTTATTATTGATAACAACAATTAATATAGACAGATACAATATTTAGTTGATAGAGGGAAGTTCAAACTATTATTTTACGTATTCAAAATGAACTCTATTTGTTATGAGATAAATATCGAATTGCAAATTCATTGCTTGCATGAAATTGATTGTTGTAAGAGTTTTATCACCCAAATTTTGAAACACAGTCAGTAGGTGATACATGCATGTTATCTTTTACTTATTTCTTAAGCAGAACTAAGAAGATAAGTAAGTATAACATTGTATCTATGTTATTGTTGATACTTATGGCACTTTTCACAGACGAACCCGCTGACGAAGTCAGCGATTTTAAGCCGCGTTTGTGCAATAGCTTTTGAGGGTAAAGGCCCCTGAGCACAGAAATTTGACTTCTAACTCATATGACATTCACTTGCACAATCCCCATTCTACAAGGATGATTCTCTCACATATCGTACAGATAGAACATAGGGTAAAAAGCAACTATACCCGAACCAGGATACCCAGTTTAAGGGGAAGGTGCGCTATCCTTAGGCCAAGACGCTGGCACTCATAGTATCTTTACATGGGCTAAGTTATAGTTATAGTATTTATAATTGATATTTTCTACGTTTTTATCTCACGTTCGATGACGATAAGTGCATTTCTCTTTGCATATACATTTATCTTCACCGAATTTTTTGTGCAGAATGAAAATTTGTTCATAGTAAGGTGGTTTTGTCTTGCACTTTAAACGAATTGCAGATTTTGTTACAACAATGGATTCAATCGCTGTATAGTGCAATACACAAAGCAGCTTGCCCTAAGGAATTTTTGTGAACAAGTAAACAGCACCTATACTTTTTATATATTTCCTTTATCTAGTGATATATTTTATATGTATCATTCAGATTAATTGTCGCCAATTAAAAAAAAATATTTTAAATCAAGATTATTTAAAATATTAAATATATAATAGCTTGTTCTGTAATATATTTCAAAAGCAGGGCCAGCCATCTGAGGGGTGCGGCAGGTGCTATGCACCCAGGCCCCGCGACTGACGAGGCCTTCACCGTGATTAAGAATTAAATTAGTGTTCTGTACAATAATAGCTTTTACACTTGCTGAAAGTTTGCAAGCTTGATTCCATGTGACTGGCTGAGAGTCAACTGACACCATTATTAGGCAATAATCCTGGTGATACCAATAAAAGGAGAGGAGGGGAGGTTGATTTATGAATAAAGAAATCCCTATCAGACATGTTAAGACAGAACGCAGCGACTACTGGACGCTGAGGCTAGGTTCAAATGGACTCGTAAATCATGAGCTATCCACTTTTTCTGGATCTAGTGTAATATTTTTTATGCATGCATTTATGTATGTTTGTTTATATTAAGTTGCTCAAACAAAAAGAAAATGAAGATAAATTAAACGATCAATTCTTAGCAGTTCATTGCATTACTTCTTCGCCGGCCATGACTGGAATGAAAAGAATTAAGGAAGAAATTCACGTTTAGCAATCGGTGAATATGGATATATATAAAGTTCATAACATATATTATAGTCTTGTGCAATTATGCCAAATATTGTTCATATAATGGAAGTAGATTTACAATTAATTTAATAATTCATTCTATAAACTGCTTAATACTGTTAGATATAACCATGCTCACGACTAGAAAATATTCTTCAGTGTGTAAAAAAAGAAAATGCTAAATAATAATTATAATGAGTTATTTCTAAATGTTTTAACTGTGTTAAAACTTTTCTTTATGTTACCAGTTACTACATTAAGTGTTGAGCCCTTTGTCAGTCAATTAAAATTAAGAATTATCTTTGGTCATGCACGTGTTCAGAGCGCTTAAATGCGCTTGTTATATTAAACATCGAAAAAGAAATTGCAAAAAACTGTAATCTTTCTGAAGAAATGGATATATAAGCAAAAACAAAATCATGATTGAATAAACATGCATTAATAATACGTGTTTGTGTTTTCTTAAACTTCACAAATAATTAGGGCTCTAAATTGTTTCTTGCACCCCGGCCCCTTTATAGAGAAGGCTGGCTTTGTTCACGGGCCTTGAAAATATTTTTTTAAGGATTGATAGCCCACAGGCCACCACTTTGGCACCCTTGTTATAGACAATTTCTTCTGATTTTTCATCCATTAGAGAACAGACTGATCTCATTAAATTCATTTTATCTGTTTAATTCAGAACCCAAACTGTGTATGCATTTTCTATTTGCGCCCGACAACAGCTGGCTTCTCCAAAGACCACCCGTATGGATTTCACTTCTCCCACAGAAGAAAAATGACGGCGTTGGGAATAACAAAGAGAATCTCTCGCAGGGAATTGTTTGTAACCAGGCTAAACACAAGAAGGCGAGTCTTTAACGACGTGTAAAGATTGCGGCCTTAAGCCGTAAGCTGCTGAAAGCGGATAGCTGCGCGCACAAAGGGCGTGTTTATTCTGGAGATCAGGCATGCCAACTGGCAGCCAATCTTTTCCACAAGAGAGAATTTGGTGCAAAGGAGCGAATTTTTAGTACTACAGATGGATACCAGTTTTGGAAGAAGATAGCTATCGCCTTGAAACATCTGTCTGTGATATGTGTGTTAGGTACAAATATTTTCGCCCTCAAAACCAGAAATTATTTGGGAAGATATTTTCCTACATTCCGATAATATTTTCATAGAATTGTGGTCTGTACAATGTGATCTATGCATCTTTTATTAGCAAGAAGTTACATAGATAGTGATATCTTATTTGCAGACAATAAATTGTACGACAGATTTTTTTGATGGAATATGAATTAATTTTATATAACCTGATGATATATGATACATGATAATATATGATGATATATGATAATTAATGATATATAATTTGATGATATATGATA
>JAPMOQ010045993.1:5326197-5357159 GCA_026543055.1 Argiope trifasciata
TGATGATATATGATAATTAATGATATATAATTTGATGATATATGATAATTAATGATATATAATTTGATGATATATGATAAACGCCTGACTAGCCTTATAATTAGTTGCCAGAATTTACCAATCCGATTAGATCATAGGAGTAAACAGTCTTCATCCTTTGTTTTATATTCTATTTCATATGTAATTTTCTATGCGTCTGTTTAGAATAGTACAAATAGTTAAATAGTACAAAAGGGAAAAGAATTTTGCTTCAGGGACACTGTTGTAAATTTAAATTTCTTCCCTGTCTCCAGGGGAAAAATTAATTTAATTAAAAAAATTAAATTAAAATTAAAATTAAGGGTGCAGTGTTTATAATTGCATCATGACACACAGGACATAGGAAATATTTCTCAAAAGATATTGACTAAATTTGTTGAATAATTGGTAAAAACCAGAAAAAATTGAAACATTTATACAGGGCTGTAAAAGGAAGCATTTTAATGGCATGTTTTGGTTCCAAATTATGTTTTACAGAATTTATTTAAAAATAACCAAAGATTATGATTAAGAACTATGAAATTCTGATAATGTTCCGGTATTTTAGGGTATGCATCACAATATGTTACAGAAGGGATAGGGTAAATATTTGAAACTGCTCACAAGAGTTTGAAGGACTGAATAAATTCAGTTTTGGTTAGGAAATATAATGAAAACTAACACACACACACACACACACACACACACACACGCACACGCACACACACACACACACACACACACACACACACACACACACACACACACACACACACACACACACACACACACACACACACACACACACACACACACACACACACAGCGAGCGAGAGAGAGAGAGAGAAAGACGCGCACACGCACGACCGGATATGAATCCAGCCAGTTAGCAACTGACTATTGTGTGTGTGTGCATTTATGAAAGATACAGGCTTTTATTTCTCAAATAGTGTATGTAGAAGGCAGTGGTGGATTTCCGATCTAAATTAGATAGTTGCTTAGGTGCACTAACTTGAGATGGAATTTCAATAATAAAGAAACTCGATGAATTAAAACATATTAAGATAATATTAATATCTTATCAAGTATAACTGGTTAATTATGTTCAAATATCTCTCATGGCATTCATAAACATCAAACTTCTGCTTTAATAATATTATGTATAAATGTGAATGGCAGTAATGATTCATGATGGACAAATTAAAACAAATAAATTTTTACAGAATTTATAAAAAAAATAATGAAAATAAATAATCAGCATAGTGAAATTGTGAGGAAATATTTAGTAAATTAGACATAGTTTAGTAAATAAGGCACCTCATAATATAAAAAGTCTCAAAATACTTAAATTCGCCAGCTGTAAAGGTAACATGAAGCACAAATATTTATATGTAAATATAAATGCAGCAAATGCGGTAAATGCATACCGTACGTTAAAAACGTGTTTGCCAGAGACCCAACAAAATCATCCACAGCCAAATAAATATCTTATTTCTTAACATGAAATATTAGACACTTAATCGAATAGCAAGAAAGATGTAGACAGAAAAATAACATCTCAATTCAATGGCCCGAAAATGTGAGAGCTCTTGCGACAGTCCTCAAAAGACAGGAAAGGCGCTCAATTCATCCATGAAAGAGGCACATTTGTATTCTGTACCTTGGTTGCCGAGATTTCATCGAAATAGCAAATACATCAATGTGCACCAGCGGGAAGGTGTCATCATATATCACATTCCAACCGAAACGACGTGTTGATAAGCACCTCGGATGGGCGAAAAAAAATATAAAAAATCTTGATTAACCGGAGGTCAGACCTACCGCAGTCGTTTCTCATCAAATTTGTTATCAAACAAGTTAAAAAAAATATAAAAAGGATAAAATTATATAAACGTCTTTGTTAATTGTTTAAAAGTACTTGGCAGAAGTGGTGTACTGATATACATCTGGTACATTCATGATATTGAATGAAGAGTGCAATTTCGTGACCTTCAGTTTCATTAAGAGGTGCACTTCCAACATTTCTGTTATTGTCATTAAAGTTATGGCTGGCAATATTCAAGAAAAACGAAACGATTTGCTTTTATCACTAGTCTGATTTTAAGAATCTGTAGGGAAAATATTACAATATCAGATTAAATTGGAGAACGAGTTCAGTTTAATTATATTAGCGTCACATTTTGAAGCAATTCTAAGGCTATTTTAGGACGGACCTCGTAATTTTGAACCACGGTCAGATGATGAGAACGACATCTAAGGTGGAACCCCCACACCACACCAGAGTTTAACCCCGACGCTTACACAACGGCTCATTGGTGAATTAGGGGCTCAAATTATAAGCTGCCACCATGGCCCTAAATTTTAGATCGAATTGCGCTAGTAGTTAAAATAATGCTGAAGGACAAATTTGAAAGAAAATAAGATTTACAAGAAAATGTATTAAAAATATTTTAAAATTCTAAGAATCTTTTTTAAAATTAATTATAGTTCACCGTTTTTTAGAACTTTTAGATTTGGAAGACATTAGAAATTCAAATATTTCTAACGGAGAAGTAGATTTCTAGGCAAAATTTGGATCGCTCATCGCAGAATTTCATTACTTTCCGAAATGGAAATGATTGAGAACTGTGCAAGCATTTTTAATTCATACACGGACAAAATGAAAATACTGAAATATCTTACTCGGAAAATTGCTCATTTTTGAGAACACGAGGCTCAAATTGAGCTTCATTCCAGATTTAAGCTTCAAGGAAATATTTTAGAAGTGTGTTTGAATTTCAAGTAGAAAAATGGGAATAATAAGTCAATTTGCATTATTTTGAAATTTAAATGAAGAGTATAACGCTTACATTACATATTTTTCTATCAGCGTGTTGAGGAAAACTTCAGACAGTTTAACGATTACAGAATTAATGATATTCAAAACGTAGTAATTTATTTGTTCTTGCAGTTATCTACGGAAAACTGCATAAATCTGCACGCTCTGTTCGGAAAATTATAAGTGAACTGATATTAGAGAAAAATGTAATGCCATGGAGGAAAATGTTTGTGAAGGAAATAAAACTTGGCAATCTAATAGAAAATGGAGATTGAAAAATAATTTTAGTATCAGAAATTATGTCTTTGCAAATGTGAATATATAAAGAATAACTAGGTAATCCATTTAGGATTTTTCAAAACAATCTCTTCGGTTTGTGAATAACAAAAATTCATTCATAGATAGAAATTAAAAGAATTGTAATAAAAGCATTGCAATATTAAACATTTGTTTTTGTGCTAATCGTTTGTTTCAATGACTTGATGAATGATTTATGAAGTAAATACCGAAGACAATTTGAAAGTAAATTTCTATAGCAACATTAAATTGTTATTAATAATAATCTATAATTTAAATATAATTTATCATTAATAATATTTTTTGTGTGTTCTTGTTACTTATGGCACTTGCTACAGACAAACCCAACCAACAGACTATGTCAACGATTTAAGCAGTTTGTTCAGTAGCTTTGAGAGTAGTTAGTTTAGTTTAGTTTAGTTATATTAACGTCCAGTTTAAAGCAACACGAGGGATATTTTGGGAAGGACCGCGTAATTTGAACCACGGTCTGACGACGAGGACGACACCTGAACTGGCACCCCCCTCTCCACACCGCACCACACTAGCGCGAGGACGTTTGGCCTGACAGATTTAACTTGCAAGAGACCCCCTCACACGACAGTTCTTTGGTGGAATCGAGTCTCTAACCTGAAACCCTCCGGTTCCGAAGCCGAGTCTTTACCACCAGGCCACCGCGGCCCCCAGCTCTGAGGGTAAGGGTTCCTCAGTACCCAAAGGCAGAAGTTCTGACCACTAGCTCATATGCAGATGCCTCTGTCACAATCACTTGCACAATCCCTTTTCGTAGGGAGACTGTTTCACTCACTTCACGGGTAGAACACAGGGTAAAGAAAAACCATACCCGAACCAGGACTCGAATTTGGGACGGCCAGAGCAATGAGGAAGACGCGCTTTTTCAAACTTTTTGTGCTAATTTTCTAATGTATATTTTATGTTTGTAAAACTAAATGAAATGGTAGATATAAACATCTAAATAATTATTTCTGATTCTAAAAAAGTAAAAGAAACAGCTTACATTTTAGGAAATTAAAATTTTTCATGTTATAAAAATAAAAATTTTGATGGAATATTGCTATCGATAAGAACTTTACACTATCGAATAATCAATAAACCTACTATAGGAATCAATAAAACAACTTTAATATTTTTTATACCAATTCAAAAGTTTAAATTATCAGTATATCAAAGCTATTTATGAACTTACTGTTCTTACGTAAACAACGACGATATCTAATATATACGGTGATTACAAAGATGGATTACCCGATTTAAACTAAATCATATTTTTGAAACTACTGTATGTTACAGTAAGTTGCAACATTTATTTTCAGGTACAAATTTCCGATTTGTGAGCTTCTTGTTACGCGGCATGCGTCCTATCTTTAATCCAGTTCGTTCCAAACATTTCGTAATTCATTCTGTCATTGGTTCTAAATGTTGCATAAATGCGTTCTTCAAATTCTGATAATGTTTTCGGCATTGGTGGTGCATAAACAGTGTCTTGTCTCAATGATTGATCATGTCAAATATCCCACTAAATGTGTGCACCAAACATCTAGAGTACCACACAAAACAAAATGCTACATACAAAATGTTTGAATGAAATGGATTACAAAATGGACGTATGCCATGTAATAGGAAGGTCACACATCAAACAACTGTAATTGAAAAAAAATGGTGTATTTTTCTTTAAGTTCATGTATCACTTATAGTATGTACAGTAGTTTCGAAAATATGATTTTTATAAATCGAGTCCAACATTTGTAGTCACCTTGCATAAAAGCATTTGCAGATCTATAAAACTAAATTCTGGCGTCAAAGAAAGATTTAAAAAATGTGTTTGTCCAAACAATTTAAGTACTTTGTACAGTTGTATTAAATATCCTTTGCTTAATTTTTCGAATAATTCATTCCAACGTCCATCTAACATTCAAAACCAATGTAAATAAATAAACTAATTCCATTCACCGAAGAATGTACTTACATTGCATTTTTGAACTAAAAAAGCATCGGTAAAATTCGCCAATACCAATGGGATTTATTTCAGTTTACATTTGATACAAGATAAACAACATTACAGATACTAGTTATAAGATTTAAACTTAATTACATAAGGTAAATAAAATCTGATACAAAGTATTCAGTATCTATGACTCTCTAAGAGCCGACAAGAAATGGACACAAAGAAGAATCTTAGATGCAGTTTTCTATTTATAATCAGGCTTCCGTCCATTTTTTTTCCACTAAAAGTTGTTCGATACACTCGATAGCGGGCTCTCTCTTCCGAACGGGTGTTTATTATTTCAATGGAAACTTCCTCAGCGATAGCAGAAGGAAGAAAAAACAACTCTTACGAACTCTTTGTAATTTTCCAGCTCCGCGTTTATTTGCGTTTGCTATCGCTCTCCTTCATCTAAGAGAGCTTTCGGCATCTGGAAATAGCGTTGGATATTACGAGGCTAGCGCTAGAAGATTGAGAGAAACGGGGGAAAAAAGAGACAATTTTGGGATGCGAAACTTTGATTTGAAGTTTTCTGTTTACTTTGAAACAAAATCGGTTTCGAAAGTTTTTCATTCTTTGAAACGGAAGATGGAAGAAAGTGGGTGGATGGGTGGCAGAGTGTGTTTTGCATCGATGGAATGACTATAATTACAGGGAAAAGTTTCTTTTAAATGATTTGAAACTAGCGGAAGTGGATTCCCCGAAATATTCTTGTTTATTATTCAATAAAAATTTTATCCCTTTTCTTCTCCATAAAATTGTGAGTCTTGGCATACTAATGAATAATGGCTTTCATGCGAAATGCAAATACTACAAATTTTTTAGTAGCAATATCGACAGGATTTATTGTGGTCGACTGCTGAATAAGTATTGTCCAACCTTACATTGACCGAACAATCAAACTAAAATTCCTTTCAGGGTAGTAAATAGTTGTCTTTCTCCCCATCTGCATTCTCTCAAACAGTTCGAATGAAACTATCCATCTTTAACATCATATCTTTCAGGATTTTGAGATTACCTGGTACCATCAGTACTGTACTTAAATCATTATTTTCAATCTTCAGGCTTTTTCATAACTCTAAGATCTCAATACAATCCATTAAATAGTAAAAAACAGTACGAATTTCTCCACAAATGCATTTATTTTCCTGCGTTCTTCCACATTTTTGGAAATATGCAGGAAATCTCCCATGTCCAGATATTATTTGGATTATAAATGGATGGTATCTTCTTATTTTAATTTCCAGATTCGAATAACAGTTACTGAATATCGATAGATGTTAAGCATGAACTTAGCATTTCAACTGTATTTATCTTGCGACTTCCATTTTGGACTCCTTTTATTTCAGCCGATAGAAATCAAAATCTGACACATAACTATGCTCGTGATCACAAGATGAATTTTATTATTTTAAAGTATTGCGTTTCTTACAGGCAGAAGTTCTGACCCACAAACGGTCAACGCTCTGACAGTTTTGTATCAAAGTTTGACAAGGATTTACGTTTTAGAATCTCACCTAGTGCACCAAATTTTATTTTTCTAGCTCTTTCCGTTTTGAAGTCATCGAGTTCACTTGTACTGGAACAGCCAGATAAATATATTGACTTCCTTTGAATGGATGTCGTTCGAAATTCGTTTAAAATTTGTATTTCAAATTTCATTTTTCAAGTTCAATGCGTTTTTGAGTTATTTCATTCATAGAAAAACGGACAAACAGATATGATACTGTAAAAAAAAGGATTTTTCGGACTCAAGGTAGAAACATATACATTCTCTAAGGAAACATATACATTCAAGGTAGAAACATATACACACATAGAAACATATACATATACATATATCTCAAATTTTTTGTCGATTACAATTTTTTTTCTATATTTTGTGTACCAGATAGTAAAAATACATTACATATACATCGCATTCTTTTATTCTTCCAGTTCTTTTGAATATATTCTGATGACTATTGACACAAACATTCGATGAAAAATTTAATGTTTTTTATACTCTTACAAACATTCAAAAATTCCGAGTCGAGTAGAAATTAGAGAAAAAAAAAGCCGTGTTAAGAGTAGAAAAAAAATTTGAATAGAAATCAGAGAAAAAAAGTCGAGTAGGAATAAAAGGCCTAAAAGATTAAGCGAGAGAGGCGAACATAACAGTTCAAACCGCTGCAGTAAATAAGATTAATTAATCTATTATGTACTTAATTAATGTTTTGGCAATTTCATAATTAACAGCACATTCATAAAGTAATTTTTGTGTAAGTTATTCTTTTCTTTTTTCTTTTTAGAATGTGATGTTCGTTTAGTTTCAACAGTTTATTTTCTAGTACTGTTACTTTCAGTTGCCTCATAATTTGACATTTTCTCCTAATGTATATTGACAATAAATTAAAATTTCAACATTTTAATACAACATTCCCCATCACTGCATGCTGAATGTTACCGTTTGTTGGTGTAAATGCAAAATTAGATATTTAGCAACTGTTTCATAGACAATAACAAGCTATTATAAAGAAGTTGAAATTCTTCGGAAAATATCGACATTTGCTTGTATCGTTCTTGTTGTTGTTACAAATGGCACTTTACAAGCCCGCCGACCAGCATGTCAGCGAATTAAGCCTGAATGAGAGTCCTTTGTTTTTCAGTAGCACCAACTTAGACCAAGAGTAAGTACTTATCTACTTCATGTTTCACATTCGCTTGAATAATCCCTCTTTACAGGGGAACACATTCACACTACTCACAGATAGAACACAGAATAACAACCATGCCTGAACCGAGATGCTCAGATCACAGGGAAGACATGCTACCCCTGTGCAAGAACGCCGGCTGTATCGTTCTTTCACATTAACATATATCATAAAGTCATTTTTAAATGTGAGTTTTAAACTAAAACTGGTGTAACTTTCACAGTTTGAAACCACTCGTCAAGTTTCGCTGAATTAGCGATCCTTGTTAAAAGTCTGAGCCACCGATTTCATATTTATTTTATTCCAAATTAAGAATTTGCAAAAAATAATCTCGACTTTTATTAAAGGATAATTTTTGTACCTTTTGACACTTCGCTTTCACTTTTAGAATGGTCATGGACTTTATAAAAATTTAAATCTTGGCATGAAAGATTTAAAAAGTCATAAGCCAGTTATCTTAAAAAAGTGTGCAAAAACTAACACTGAGGCGTTTTGATTTGTTTTAGGAAGAATGCAACTCTTTTAAGATATTATCGATATCAAAATCATTACACATATTGCCGATATTGTCTTTTGTCTGGCTACCATAAGCTTGTATGAAAGCAATTCGTTGGAAATTAGCATAAACGTTTCCATCTATTTTCACTATATGTATTCTTCATGCCGGACATCCATCTATAAAATATATGTTATTGTCGCAGCTGCTTATTTAAGTGGGCTTTTGTCATCGCTTATGAACAGGTTTCTGCCTTTAAATTCATTTTCGAGACAGAGTTTTCGTAATAAAATAGCATTTCCAGACTTCTCTTTACATGTCGTGATGTCTTTCTATAGTTGTTTTGGCTTTTAGTAGGAATGAGGGTGTTTACCTTTGAGTGAGCCGAGGGGAAATTCTCCAATTTCGTATTTGGAAGTAGTGCTTACGCTTTAAAATATGTTATCAAGTCTGATTGCATATTGTCTAAAGTTATCAATCTTTGCATATTCATCTTATACATCAGTATCTTAAAGGAAATAAAATTTGGGGGAATTTTTGAATTGAAGGAAATCGAAGTTTGTTTCTTCTTAAATGGAATTCAAAAGGTTTGATATTTAAATGTTTAGTATTCTGAAATAGATTATAAAATATTTTATGCAAAATAAACGAACGAAATAGTAAAATAATTTTTTCTCCCCTCTCTTAAAGAAAGGTTTAAGATTTTTAAGGGTTATTTATAGATGACAGTAAAATTTTTTATTTTATGACATAAATTATTCATTTCAACATGTGTTGCATATATTTTTATTTGAAACGATTGACAAAAAAATATTCATATTCACTAACAAAATAGCAAACGTATTGTGAGATACCATCAGCTCACAATACAGTTACTTAGTCTAAAATCCCTCTTCTTTTGATTATTTATCTTATGATATAAGTATTTTAAATGATATAAAATTTGGGAATATTTTTCATTGATGGAAATTTAAGCTTGATTTGTCTGAAGTGGAATTCATAAGATTTAATATTAAAGTGCTTTATATTCTAACATTAACTATAAATTTTTTTAAGTGCAAAATAAAAGAGAAAAATAGCAAAATATTCTCTTCCCTCAGAAAAAAAGAGATTTAAAACCTTTAGGGATCTTTTATAGATGTCAATAAAAAGTTTTGTTTTATGCAGATAACGACAATCAATTTACGCCAACACGTATTGCATATAATATCTTTATGTGAAATTAATTACAGATTCGTAAATAAATGTATTGTGAGCAACCAACTATAAGATGGTACTTGGTGGTAAGGTCTCGGCTCTTGAACCGTAGGGTTTGAGATTTGAGATCCTATTCCACTAAAGAACCATCGTGTAAGTGGGTCTATAAGTGCACGTTAAATCTATCAATGCCAAACGCCCTCTCGCTGGTGTGGAGAGGTGGGTGCCAGCTCAGATGTTGTTCTCCTCATCTGATCATGGTTCAAAATGACGAGGTCTGTCCCAAAATAGCCCTAGTGTTGTTTTTCAAAGGGCCTTTAATATAACTAAATTAAACTAAATCAGCATTAAGACCACTAGAGAGTACTACTGTCTCTACAAGCAACATGTTGCTCAGGAATGAAGTTGAGCGAGAAAGATCTGTAATGTATTGAATGAAGATGCTTTGATGGATAATTCAAGGTTACATCGCATCAAAAAGTAATACCTGAATTAAATGAATTTTCTTTTTAATACTAAACCTATTCAAACAATAGATACTTAAAAAACAATAACAAAATACTATGTAATAAATTAATATAAACAATTAAATAAAAAGATCATTTATTTTACGAGATTCCAAATATCCATAACACCATATTAAAAAGAATAACCAGATTACAGTTTGGTCCAGCATATTTAATATTTACTGAAATTTCTTTTAAAATATAACTATGTGCAGAATTTTGAGCTGTAAATACCATTCATACATATAAGATCTTAAACACATTCTCTCTTCAAAAATAGGAAAAATCTGACTTTAGTGCCAAACCATATTCCATTTAATACCCCAAAGTGTATTTATTTGCTTTCATAAAAGCTAACGAAAGAATCCACGATTGCACTTAAACCTTCCCCAACGACTTTCTCCGAGATTCCCCCTTTAACCCCTCCCTCTATAGAAAAACATCAAAAAAGAAAGGTACATTAGAGCAGTTTCATCCGATAATGTTAAGACCACCTCCATTGTCTGAAAGACGCAAATTGACAATACCCAGTCTCAGACCCGAAGTTTTTGATGTGACATCCTGCAGTTTTGGCGTCATTTCGACGCCAGTGTTCCTTGCTGACGTTATGGGCGAGCTCTTGAGGGAGAAGATGCTGTGGAGGGAACGGATGACAGATTTACGCCCAATTACGCTTCATTTTCGATGCAGCGAGCGACTTGAAATGTCCCCTCATCGACAGGCTACGTGATAAATTCAGGAAGTTTTCAATTTCCGGTAAAGTGTATTAGAGTCGTTCTCTATGGGGAGAATGGGTATCTGAAGAGGTTTCATTGGATTGTAAATCTCGCAGTTGTGTCATTAAATTCTATGGGGTTTTTGTCCATTTGGGAAGAGAAAAGCGTGACGTTGAATGTTTTTTTTCTTTAAAAGATGTGGAGAGGATCTTAAGTGGATATTGAAATGCAAAGATTTGATTATCGTTCCCTGAGTTTAAATTAGTTATTATTGATTATTACTGTAGTTAATGATATCTTCAGTTAGTTCAGTTAATTCAATTTCATTCAAAAGTGATTTAAAGGTTAAAGCTTTATTTAAAGGATTTTTTTTTTAAAAAAAGGAATTACTTAATGATAAAAAAAACTTTTCAATAAAGTTAAATAATTGCACAAAATTTTGAAAACACGAAAATAATTATCGTTTCATGGATTTTGAATTCATTATCGTAAAGAATAAATGTGTGTTATTCCCAAAGCAGAATCCGTTACTAACAGAGTTTTTACAATGAGATAATTGCTTTTGAAAACACGTAAGATCAAATTAGTTCTCTTTTATTTATTAAAAAGATGGGTTACCTTATAATGCTATTTTTGAAGATGGTTGAATAATTTTGCAACTGTGATCATCCAACCGAGTTTTTTTCACGTATTACACAGACAAACACTTTCCGACACCGGCACTTTTCAAATCAATGTTTGTAATAAGTATATTAAATTGTTAATTTAAGAAGGCGATTTATACAAGATTTGGGATTATAATAATATGCGTATAAAATTTTGTAAAAACATAGTAAAAGAAAACTATAAAGTAGTTTTTTTTTTCTTATCTTTCCCTAATTTCAATATAATACGAAATTGTGTTCATAATGTCCACTTGCAAAGCTCTCTGCAGCTGAGTGTAAATAATTCTGTCTCTTACAAGATTTAGATCCTTGTTGTAGAGATAAAACTTTATTAAATGATGATTCCTACAATTTTCGTTTTTTCACTTAAGTGAATATTTACTATTAATTTTGATGAAAATGAAGGAACATTTGAAAAGGATTAACCTTAATTCAAAGAGTGATTCCATCTTTCCGAATATATGCACAGGTTCTTTGGTAAAACTTATGTTTGAAGTTTGTGTTTCACACAGATTTTTTTTCTATTTTCAACACCAATTTTAAATTTGATATAAATTTAGAAAGAAAATAGCATTTTGCTTCGAATTCAAAATCTTAACTAGTTTTTTTGTTATTAAAATATATAAACTATTCTTTAATTGCATTTGTAATTAAAAAGGCGTTTCCAAAACAAATGATTTTATGCCATAAAGCATCGTACTCTTTTCTTTCTCATAAATTCCTTAAATTACAGAACAAATGATTTTATGCCATATAACATAGTATTCTCCCCCCCTCCTTAAATTAATAATATAAGTAACATAAACATAGTACAGATCCATTACATATATAATGTTCCACGAAGCAATTATCCTTGCTATGACTGCAATTTGCTTTCTAATTACCGAATTCTCATAAAAAAACATGTCAAAGACAATTAAATTGAAGCCAAATTAGATGAAAATGCTACAGCAAATGACCTAACACAAACTCTATTCTCATTCAGGTATATTAGTGCTGCTACACCCTGCGTATATCTGGCATGCCATCATAGTCCATTACACTCCACATGAGTACATTCCCCACAGAATGCAATGCAAAATTTATCGAATGACCTCAAACATAATATGAGTCAACTGCTATCAGAAAAGAGGCTGAGGCTTGTAGGTAGGATGTGTAAGTAAATTATCATAAGATCCACCAACGTTTTGACTTCGGGGGTGAGTTCCACCAGTGAAAAGTATTCCCCGGGGCACCACCAGGTTGCAGCCTCAAATAGGGTTTTAGAGGCATGCTCATAGATTTCTGATGGCATTTTCATGAGTTGGATGCCACAGGGAACAGCTGCTACCAGGGCTGTTACTGAGCAATTCTGGCGGGTGAGACTGGGTGCAATGTCATATTAGGTGCTGGATCAGTGTTTGTGTTGGGAAAGTGGGCCATCTTCTTAGGGAAGGAGGGAGAAAAGGAGTTTCTGGAATCGATGGGATAAGAGCTATATTATATTAGTTGTGTAGAAGTAGGGCTATCGAAAAAATACCCACAAAAACATAGAAATTAGCACTTTTTTTTGGAAATAAAAGAAAAATAAAATGGGTTTGATAGGTTACCTAGAATGAATTTCTGTAATAAAGAATCATTAACATACCTAGATAAAATTTAGTCTCTAGAAAAATATTCAGAATTATTCCCAATTCTTTTGGAGGAAAGGCAGTTTATAAGCGGTAATGACGGTTATAAGTAGCAAGGTCGAATATATTTAGCAATTCTGCCATCTTGCTGTTGCTGAATAAATGAAAGAAACTCAACATACAAAAACATTTTCTTTTATAAGTGTGATTATTTACATTGCAAAGAGTGACAGTATTAAAATATTGTTAATCAGGAATTATAGAAAAAAATCATGTAGCTTCAGTTTTCTTACTGATGCAAAATCTCAGTGAAATGTATTTCAGAATGCGGGAGAATAAATGATGCAAAAAAGTTTCTAAATGTTCAAAGTTGCTTAATGAACAAAAGTATAAAATAGGTAAAAACTGTCTAACATAAATGTAATTTATTCGTTGTGATATAAAAATTCAATGCAATTGAAAAATTGACAATTAGCAAGTTGAGAAGTATACAAATACACACATTTGATTACTGCAAAGGAACAAAATCTATTAAAATAATTGTTATAGTCATCAAAGTGTTATTCAATTAAAATAAATTTTAAGATGAGCATGATCTGAATGAGAGGAACGGCCATTTTTATCAGATAATTCTTTTGTTTTTAATTTCTTGTCTTTTTCTAAATATGATAATATCTATAAATTGCTATGCTAGCTGTAAAATTTGATATACGCAAGAAAAAAAATCCTTTTAAACCATTGGATCAAGAATTTCTTCAAGAATGGGAAATTGGATCAAGAATAAATGTTCTCTAAAAAATCACTTTTCAGAATTTTTATTAATTTTTTAAAAATTTCCTTCAAAACTTTGATACATATTAAGTTAATCATTTTAAAATTCAAAATATAAGTATTTTAGGGATAGGTTTAAAAATTTTTGTTAAATGAAATTAATTTTTAAAAATCTTTTTAATAACATTTAATAACAATATTTTTCATTTTTATATTTACTGCATTCATACTCCTAAACATTGTGACGACATTAAACACAGTTTTTGTGGGAATATTAACGTTACTGTGTATTTAGAAGTATATTTTAAAAACAAAATAATGAAAGTCAAATAAAAAATTTCTGCTACAATATTTCGTACTGGTATTCGTAAATTTCACTATTAGACATTTTCCTTTCTTGCAATAATCTTGATATTTTATCAATAGGTTTTTACTTGTATATATGTAATAAAATTTTTTTAGTTGAAAATTTTTAATTCATTTTTTTTTCTGATTTCTTGAAATTCTTATTAATATAAAATTAAAATGCCACCTTAATTTCGGACTTATATCGATTAATTCTAGGTAAAAAATGTAAAAAGTTGTTTTTAATTTACTTTTGTTAATTAAATAATTAATATAAGAAATAAAAAATTTGCCATATTCTCTTAACAGGTTTGAATATGTTATATGTAGTTCGTACGTTAATTCAAAATTCTGTATATTACTTGCTTATTACAATTACCTAATTATCGATTAAACCTATTATTATTTATTTATTTAGAAATTACAATAATTATTACATTGGTTTCTGAACTTACTTAACTAATTTGTTTAAAATGTAATTGCGTAATCTATTCATTGCCCTTTTTGCTTAAAACTTGATGCCTTCTGATACTACATTCCATTTAGATCTAGTTTAATCCCAATTCTCGGATAAGTTGGTTATTTGATGCTATGTTTTCTTTATCGAATTGTTTTGCTTCGAACTAATGAAACTTCACTGTAAAAATCAAATAGCCCAATCTATTTCTACGCAAACAGAAAGATAATTCTTCTCTTATTAGCCAAATAGATCAATGAATACAATTATATTAAGCTTTATAAATTTAGCTAAGAAACCAGTTACAAATCTCAGATTAATTTGTCCTAGTCCTGATAAATAACTGATTATAAATCCGAGACTTAACGACACTACAATCCATAACAACTAACTGGCTAAAATTTTTATAAATGATATCTCAGTGGCAACAGCAGATTAATTTGTTTTTCGAAATTGAGTTTGAAATATCTCCAAGAGTCAACTTCAACCTATCCCTTCCCTCAAATATTTTGAAAGGCAAAGCATCTCATTTCTCCTGTTTCCATATTCCGGATATTACCTTAATAAATATTCCGAAATATAAACGTTGTGGGGGAAGGGAAACCGAAACTTACTGCTCAAATAACCGAAAAGCTTTTCTCTGAGGCGCCCCATAACTTAGCAGGAAAGCTCGAAATGACAAGGCAAATGCATCGGCAGATAAATTCGGTAAAAGCTTTTCTAATCCAGAAAGTTTTCCGGAGAAGGATTTTCTGGACACGACAATGCTCTAACGCAAATCAATTTTATGCACGATCTTGGATTCCGTCAACGTATTCGCGTGTCCCACATAAAGCAGGATTCGAGTCGTTTGCCCACATTTGTTTGGGGATCACGTGTTTTATGTGTATGCGCTATGGGATGAGGGAAACGTGTATACACGAATGCAGGGAGGGAAAAAAAAGCTAACTTGGAAGACGACGACAGGTGATAAAAAAAAGCCATGGTTTACAATCCACTTAGTTTAAAGGAAATGTTCTGCTATAAAGTAACGCTTATTGCTGGATCTACAGTGAATATTGGAATTTTGAAGTATCTATATGGATGCGAGATCGAATTTGCCAATTAATTTTGAAATTTCCTATACTCTCTTTTATTTTTTTCTCTCATTTAATTTTTATTAATGCACTTAACTTCGTTAATTAATTATTTTTCAGTACCAAAAGGCAGATTATATTTTGATAATTCTTGTTAATGCACTTATCTTCATTAGTTATTTTCAGGTTAAAAATGTACATACTTGGATAATTCTTGTTAATGAGCTTATTTTCAGTAATTAGTTATTTTTAATATTAAAAGGTACATTATATATGGATAATAATTAATAAAGCACTTATATTCATTAATTTGTTATTTTTCAGTATCAAAAGGCACATTATATTTTGATAATTCTTATTAATTTATTTTTATGAATGAGTTATTTCCAGTATTTTAAGTGTAAAGTATTCTTGTATAATTCTTCTTATGCAGTTAACTTCATTAATTTGATATTTTAAGTTCTAAAATGTATATTATAATTGGATTGCAATGTTAATATTTTCTATCCTTGATTTCAAGCACCCAGATTATTATTATGAACGCAATGAACTGTTTCAGAAATCGTATAAAATATTTATATTTTTGAATTTTTATATAAAACGGATTTTATAAAACATTTATGAAACAAGAATATATCAATTAACAACGGTATAAATTTTGAAAATCGGAGGAAATACGTTCCTATTTACAAAAAAAGTATAGAGCAAAAAATTTTTTAGTTCATAAGTTTATCAGTGGTTTGTTCAACCTCGTGCGCGTAGCTCACGAAATATAGATATTTTTTCCTAAAGTAAAAATATGTCATACTTCAATAAAGTCTTTAAATACTAGGATTAGAATAATAACTAACATGAAATTTCCTTTGTTTAATAAGACAATAAGTAAATTATATAATTTTTCAATGCCTTCTAATAGTTAACACTCTCATATACATGTATTTATATACCTTGTTCAAATTTCCAGTCGTTAATAAAATACTTTATACTCATCTGCCCAAGTTCAAATATATTTTTTAAACCTGTAGTGTATGACACTTGATGTTAATACAATTTTTCTTTCAAATATTACTTTCTTAATTAAATTAAATTAAATTAAATTAAATTTTAATGCTTTAAATAGAATTTTAGCTGTTTGCAATGAAATTTGAAATCAACAGGCAATAGCTCAATTTCAGTATTTTTCACGTGAAGGTGAAGAACGAGAGCTCAATTCCTACTAAAATCAATCATTTTTTAATACTTATTTAATGAACTTATTTTAAAAAAAACTTATTAAACATTAAACTTATTTTTTTGATAATTATTTAATAAAAAGTAACAAAAATAAAAATTATCTGATCTCAGTTGGAATTATTATTATTTGTAAATATTGCTTGTTAAATAAACAAGCTGCTTATAATGTAGTTCAAAAACCATTGAACATGTTAAGAAATTTCTATACAAAATCGGAACAAAAGCCGCATCTATGGTATTAAGTTAGGTGTTTAGTATATATAATCAAACGTATTTTAAGATATAAGTATAAAATATTTAAGCTTCATTAATTCCAAATAAACGACAAAAACATTTTGAGAGTTTTTTTATTGTTAGTAACGACATCTTACAAGAAAAGTACCATCTTCACAATAGTCAATTTATCCTTACTTTTTTATTATTATCTCCAAACATGTGTTTGGATCAGAAAAAAAGACATTTTTCCCGTCCATAATCAAAGCAATCAAGCGACATAATGGCAGCAGATGCTCGCAGCTATTTTAAGGCAACTTAGACAGTCAGGAATTTTTCAAGAAAGACCAGCAAAAATTTCTGAGGAAGAGAATCGCGCATATGAATCTTTAAACAGGAAATTCCTGGCATAATCGACAGCGACGATCGCGAAGAAGAGCCAGTAAAATGACACGGCGACTCTAGTACCGAGAAGTAATCGGTCTTTTACGAGCGGGCTAAATTTCTCAATTCGAGCAATCACGTGGAATGCACGGGGGTTCCTTTTCTGGCTGCAAATCGTTTGGGACCGGGATGAATTATCTCTGCGAAGCGAAATCAGAATGGATGGAAATTTGCATTCTGTGGTGAAAGCAGATTTCATTTTTGTGTTTTTTAAAGAAGTAAATTTGGAAGATGGGTTTTGGTTTATTCCTAGCGGTAAAGGCATTTTTAATAATTTTTTTCGAAGCGTATTAGTTTTATAAAGGAATGATGTAGAATTAAATAAAGTGAATATATTCCTCATATAACAATTTGGAAGATGGGTTTTGCTTGATTCCTAGCGGCAAATACATTTGATTGAAAGACGTAATGCAATATGGAACGTGATCAAACAGATAAAACATCTTTTTATCTGTTTGATCATGGAACTCGTGAGTAAACATCTTTCCTTTTTTTACCCTCAGACATGTTGATGCAAATCAAACTACCGAAAATGACCTCAAATCGGATAGTATTACTTTCAATTGGCAGTTATTATCTTTACCATTTCATATTTTAAAATGAAGGTGCCGTATGCTTTAGAACAGCAGCATTTATTTTGCCACTGCTTGTGTAAAAAAAACAGTTTGTTTGAAACAAAACTTTTTTTATAATAAAGAAGAAATGAAACCGTCAAATTAACTCGATTATATTCTTTTTCTTTTTAATGGAGACACTATATAGGATAAACTATAGTAATCACGTGATCATTTAAAGACTAAAGTAAAATAAATTTTAAAGAAATTAAAAACACTTTTATTAATGCAATAAAAAAAGAAATTCTAAGCAAAAAAGTTTATTATTATGTCAGATTATAGAAAATAAAAACAATATAGGCAATAGATAACAGAACATACTTCAGACTGCTTTATATATTGAAACTATTGTGACCTTTATTGGAATAAAGAATATTTATCAAAAAATAAAATAGGCATATATATGTAATAAATTCTATTTCTCCGTAATTTTGAAATAATTTCCTTTTCGCACCTTTCAAAATCTTATAAGAATAGCTTTAACTGCCTTAGATTGATTTTTCCTACTTCCCTATGAAGGGCCACTGAGACTTGGTGTTAAGGTCTCCATTTTGGAACTGTAGATTTCAAGTTAGAAGCCCGATTCCACAGAGGAACTGTCATGTAAGTGGATCTAATGCACGTTAAATTCGTCTGGACTAAACGTCCTCATGCTGGTGTAGTGTAGAAGTTTGGAGAGGAAAGTGCCAGCTCAGGTATCGTCCTCGTCATCTGACCGAAGTCAAATACGAGGTCCAAGCTAAAATAGCCCCAGTGTTGCTTTAAAAAATGGGAAATTAATATAACTAAACCAAAAAAAAATCTGCTTTCCAATGAACTGATAATCTAGCAATACTATTTCTCTTCCTACACGAGGACACCCTCGTTATGTGTTGATAAAAAAATTATGGACGAATAATTTCCTTTTTCTTTGAAACTTCATTTTTGTTTGTTTCTTCCTGCGACCTATGTTCATCTCTCATAACCACAAATATAAATAATTTTACAATAATCGCAGTTATTTATTATGTCAAACTTCAGATAAACAAATTTTTGAATTATAATGATTTTCATCTCCTTATTTTTTAACATGTCACTACTGAACTGAATCTCTGAACTCTCAAAGTTTCCTGGGCCATTCAAATTAGGCTGTATTACTTGCACTATGATTCTAACACTCTAAGTCGACTGTAAAATGATTCAGACTATATATGATAATTGCCTTTCATGAATTTCAAAACTTTTGAGTCATTTAATAAAAGTGCGCTTCCTTATTTCAAATTTTCACGCAACGAACACAAAGCTAAAATCAATTAAAAACTCTTAAAAAGAATTAAAATCTTGCTCACAAAGGTCTTCTAGGCAATATAAAAATGAATAAATCAATTTATTATTTTGAGCCTGGGCACACACACACACAAACACATGGGAAATAAGTTATTCACACCATTAAATATAAAAACGACTGCTTTCAGAGGATGAATGAAACGTTGTTTATAAACCGTGAAACCCATTAAAACTTCTGCACTCAAAGGAAAGACTCCTGATAGTAATCATGCGAAAGAATCGAAGCAGAACTATTTCATGGTAATGAATTTCTCTTTTCCCTTTTTTATTATCATACACCAGGATCGAATTTATCTTACCGCGGAGAAGCGTGTTTGGTTTAGCATGCGAAACATTAATTATACCCGTGCTGAACAACAGTTATTTAAGCACTGCTCCACGGAGCCGTTTTATGCGGCATTTTATGGCTTAGATGATAAAAATCTTGTTTAGACCTTCAGGGTGATTTTCTTTCGGAAGATGAAGGAAATAAATGTGTACCTGACCTTCGATCCACCCTAGACTTAGATTAAAACTCGTAATGGCACCGCGTGCTAAGTTAGATTTGACGACTTATTTACATGTGGCTTATGGATTGCTCCTAATGATAATAACCATTAATATTGGCTGGGTCAAACAGTTTGATCAACAATTTTGAACTACTTAAATTTTTTATGACCAAGTCCGTAAATCAAAAATTCATGAGCTCTAGGCTAGTCAATTAGTCAAAGATTCACGCATTCTTACAAAGTCCAATAGTGAAAGATGCATACACTTTAACCAAGTTCATTAATCAAAGACTCATGTACTCCAGCCTAATCTTTTTGCCAAAGATTTCAAAGATTCATGTTCCCAAGCCAACTACATTAGTCAAACATTCATGCTATCTAGTCTATCTGCTATAAGTACAATAGGCAAAGATTCATGCATTCTAGGCAAAAACATTAATCATAGATTCTTGTACTCTAGCCCAGCCTATTGTTCAAAGATTCATGCACTCTAGGAAAGATTCCTCAGAGACTTGGGAATTCAAGATGGTTACTTCTTATGATGAGTCTTTCTTTTATTTTAACCAAGGCATCTCCTATTGTTCAAAGCAACAACAAAACGGCAAATGGAAGTAAATTGTCTTCCTAAAATTTTTCTTCTTTTTTGATTCAAATAAGTCAGCCTTGTTTTAAATCTCTAGTACATTGCTTGCTATTAATGTTCACAAAAATGACTCAGAGACTAAAA
Organism: Argiope trifasciata; assembly: GCA_026543055.1. Taxonomy (NCBI): domain Eukaryota; kingdom Metazoa; phylum Arthropoda; class Arachnida; order Araneae; family Araneidae; genus Argiope; species Argiope trifasciata. The sequence continues at coordinate 5,346,913 of JAPMOQ010045993.1, forward strand.
GACATAAGCTTTAAAGATATGACCAGGAATAGTACAAAGAATAAGTCATTGCTTCATTTTTCTGATGAGCCATATTTTAAACCCATTATATCATTGAAAGCCAAAAGCATTCAATTAAACTAAAACTAAATGATAAAAACAATAATATATCTATAAAAAGCTTTCAAGTAGTAATTGAAAAATAGCTTCCGCATTTATAAATAGATTGGGAGAGGACACATTCAAAGAAAATATGTTTAATATTTTGTATTCTCCAATATAGATTCTTGATGTTTAAAACGGGATAATGTTTCCCGTAATGAATAAGAAGTAATGTAAATGACTTCCCTTGCCTCAAAATCTTAAAAGTGAAATATAAAATATTAGATCGGATCTTTCACTTCAAATTACATATTTTAAGGTATTTATCATTTCTATAAAAAAATATATTTATGGAACAATGCGCAGATGGATTTAGAAGAAATTTTCCATAGAAATGAAAATTCAACATTCAATCGCGAGTGAATCTATATACCATTCCTAAAATTCTTTGCAATGATATATGAGCTCACATCCAGGAACAATTTTTTCTATCACTACTTTCTTCCTGGAAAAACGGCATCGAAATGAAAATATAAAGGTTTTTTCCAGCTGTGTTTACGCAAGAATTTTGAAATCAAAAGAATCTCCCGAAAAAAAAGAAGCAGAAAACTTAGCGGAAACTTATATCCAGCGGGGATTTTCCACCCCTCCATCTTGGGAGTGGGGGTCGGGAGTGATTGTAAGAGGAAATCGATAATCTTCGGCTCCCCCCGGTCCCATACGGAGAAATTGAATTGGACTGTAAGAGGTCCGCTCCGAATGGGTGGTGGGAATGAATCTCACAGGTTGAGGGGATTTAGATAAAGACAGAAGACAGATGGTCTCGATGCGGACCTATATTGAAAAGCGTTTCGCTGTCGGCATTTAGTTCATAGAGAAGGGAGAGGATCCGTAGCTCCATCGGTACTTTTGAAAATATTTTGCGAATTTATGAAATTCACAAATGCAGTACTGGGATTTTTGCAAAAGAATTTCGTCCATTTCTTTCTTTTATAGGATGGGGGAAATATTGTTAAAAAAAATCGAACTCGAGATTTTGACGAATATTTGCGTTTCAAAGCTCAACCGAGTCTACAATCCCATTTTATAAAATTTTTTGATAGCTTTTCGTAGATATTTTTGCTTTTCTGTTAATACGATAATTCAAAAACACTTGGAAGTAGGCGGGTGAAATTTGGTATTTGGGCTTAATATCAAATTCAAAATTTCTGTAAATTTTTTTGTATGGAATGTACTAAAAAAAACGTCTGTTTGATTGTCTGTTACAATTTAACACGGACAACCATAAAACGTAAAGATTTAAATATAAAAATTTGGTACATCGGTTAAGCATCCAAAGTGCAGATTTTTCAAATCAAATCAAAGAATTTTTCAGATCAAATTTTCAATCAAATCTGTCAAATCGATCATCAATTGTTGGTCTGTACTTTTACAGGCATAAAAATATAACTCAAAAACACACTTATTTAAATGAATTAAATTTTTTATGGGATCTAGTGACTACAATTGAGATTCTGTGTCAAATTTTAATTTTAATTGGTCTGAAAAGACATACAAAATATATATTTGGCTGTTTATTAATCCCATTTCAGAGATTAATCAACAAACAGAAAAATGCCAAAGATACATATTTCTCAACATCTGTTCATCAGTGTCAGACAATTATTAAACAAGTACCAACTTTATTTTATAACAAAGCTCGCAGATCTCATGAGAGGGGCTCTGAATATAAAAATCTGAGTACTAGTGGCATGGAGAAGATAAAAATCTGAGTATTTGGATTTAATCGTTCAAAACCTACTACAAGACAGATAATTGAACTTAGAGCTACCAAATTGCGCATATAGTTACTTATTAGTTAGCAGATGCTCAATAAGAAATAATTTTGAAAAATTTTAATCCATTTTTAATTAAATAAAGTACTACAAAATGAATGAAATTGTTTTTTTTTCTATGAAGCAAAACCATTTTTTCCATACAAAGTTGCTTTTCGCGCCCCTTTAAAACTGAACTGAACAGCTCATTTATATTTGAATAATTTATAAAAATATACTGAAATATATTTTACAGTGATACTTTTCATTGTTATAAATACTGCATTTATACATTTGTATTTTGCTTTAATACAAAATACCTTTTTATGTTCTTTTCAGGGCTCTGTAACTAAAAATTAATTTTCTAAAATGATATAAAAATATATGAATTGATCATTAAACATTGTCCAGCTGTGATGTTACAGAATGAAGTTTGGAATCTTTTCCAAATTCTGCTTCCGATTTTTCATATATATTTTGAAATACATAAAGATTTAGAAACCTATTTCTATTTTCGGCTTAATTTTGTAATTATTTTTATTATCAGCACTCTATTAATTGAAGGCTATTTATCAAAATAGGCGACGTTTGCATTTTTATTTGGATTTCCCTCTGACTTTTGAATTCTGAATAATATAATTATCGAAATATCTACATCTTCATTAAAATATTTCAATATAGATCATATTATTATTATTTTATTTTCTAATTCATTGCTTAGGATACTTCTAAGTTAATAATGATATTGAATCTATACATCGTCTTATTCCGATTATTCCATTTTTTATCTTTGATAATTTTTTTTTGGGTATCGCTTTTAAACAAATCCAGGGCGACATCTGCTTTTTCTCAGAGAAAATATTACCATGAACTATTTCCAGTAAAGACATAAAAAATACTTAGTCCAAGGTAAAGCAACGTGAACGCAGTTGTTTAAACATCTCTTACTTAGAAACGACTCTATTATAGTGAAACCTTGGATAAACTATTTGAATAGTTATAATTTAATATTGTCATGTAATTTCATGCGTATCATAATAAGAAAAGAGAGAAAAATAGAAATTTCAATTTAAGTTTGGGTATTCTCAGATCTATTATATGTAGTGAAACAGATGGTGTTTATTTATTTATATGACAAAGATGTGGTTATGTAAATAGGAATTAATTCCTAAATATATTCTAAAGGTTATTTTTCCAACGTGTGTCTTATTGTAAGCAATTTTTATATTAAAAATTGTTTGCAGTGCAACAGACTATATATTTTTCTTTTCAGAGACAAATTATACTTATGTAATTGTAGTTTTCCATAATAAACTCAGTGTTCGTAAAACGATATTTAATAAACAACTGCGTGTTTATACATGTTTTAATATCGCTTTGAATTTCGTGAAACACTTACTTGAATTTATATCCAAATAATATTTTTGCTTTGAATTTTTGTTTCACTATTTACTGATAGCATATCGTCTTGTGTTTAGTAAAAATCATTTGGGACATATCTTATTTTGAAAGATCAATCCTGGTAAATGCAAATATTCTCTGATAATATAAGAATTTTCATAATTTTTTTTACGTTTCTTGGAAATATTTAATAAATACCATTATTTTTTCACTTAGACCAAAATCTCTCTGATTTCAGAATGTATAAATGGTGTATGTAGAATAAAAGTTTTGCTATTTTAAAACAAAATTGTAACTTTTAAAATCCTACTTCATCAATAAAACATATTATATATATCAAAACAAAATAAAATGAATAATAGTTATGTTAATAAACTATTTTAACCTAAAACAAACAGTACATTCCAAATTAGAAAAGAAATTAATACCAATAGTAAACTTACACAAAAACTGCGCAATTAACGTTAAAAAACTTTATGTATTGCAGAAATTCAACCCACTTCTCTTGATGTGTTTCTTCCTTCTTTATTTCACCTCTCAACAAAATTCACATTTTCTTGTTGACACATATTAGTGATGTTTTGAATGTAAAGGTTATAAACAAGTATTCAGTCTTTCACCGATTATTTGGCACGTGTCTATCGGAGAATATTGGCATTTCGTGATTTAGGTCTTTTATAGGAAAAGTTATTTTACGGAATGCAAATATTTAATGTAGATGGGGATACCGAGTTCAAGAATAAATTACCTGAAGGTAAGTCAGTTAGAGGATGATGATGAAAGTTTGAAGATTTACAGTCGATGTGACTGTATGATACCGTTAAATCTGATAATAGGGATCAAATGCCTTTACATTGTGTGTAAATTTGGAAAGTGGAAGGAAAGAGTTGCCGTTAACTCGGTTCAATGACATAAGCTTCATTTCTATTGGTCTTAAGATAGTTTCAATTGAGAACAAGATAAGATTTGTCTTGGCTAAAAGTGTCATGGTGCAATCGCCAATATGCAAGTTAAACTGTGCCAAACAAGTTTAACTTGTCCAAAGTTTAATTAATTAGTTTTAACTAAAATAATACTAAAGAGATTATTAGGAAGGTGATATTTTAAAACAAAGAATCATAATATAAACAAAAAAGACAGCTTAAATTAATTTATAAAATTCTGAAGACAAGATACTCTAATGAAGAATAAACTATCAAAATAAAAAGTAACTAGGAAATGATTTTCACGTTTTTGAATAGGCATGCCTTCTCATTTTTTTAAAAAACTTATCTATAAGATACATGCCATGTTAAAATAAGATTTCACTACTCATTATGCTAAGTTGGGTTTAGACTCAGCCAGTTATAAAATTCCAGGGGCGCATAAGCGCAAAAGGAAGATTACGCATGCGTTATGAGAGTGGACATTAACAAATTCTTGTTTCGACGGGACAAATACTTGCTACTGAACAGTTTCTGAGTATGTGTTGTTTTACTCGATGGATTGTAGCTAGCTGAATGCAAATTCACTACAATCTATGATATAGATAGAAAGCATAAATAAAAAAGATAACATATGACATTTTTCACCTATCGTGCTTATCGTTTCGTTTTCAACTTTCTGACACAGCTAAAAAAATTTTCTCAATGTTGCATTAAAAAAAAAGAATATTTTCCAATTTATTTTTGAATTTCAAAATAATCTTATCTCACCTACATCAACCTCACGACAACTTTTAAATTTCGCAAACCATCAATATTGTAGCTTTTTTTCCCACCTCAACACTACACGTCGTATAAACTTTCCCATTTTTACATAAACTAACATTTCATGAACATTACTCCTACATCAGATTGCTCCGATATACATTGCATCACTTTCACGTCAGGGTACGTTCTATTTCCCCAAGGAGTGATGGCAACTGCTACCTTTCCACTACCCCCTCACGAAGGAGACTTTCTTCCAGACAATCAAAAAGAGAAGGTCTTGACAGTCGAAACTCCCTCCCAATCGTCTGCAATGAAATTGGAATTCTTTCGCTGCGAGATGTTATAACGGAATCTGCGCCAACCCCTACCCTATTCAATCACAGCAGTAAGTGGGAAGAAATTCAATAGAGAGTGCGGAAATTTTTCTCCAGCTTAGGAGACGGATCAAACTCTCATCTTTCGTCGGGATGAAGTATTGAAAATTTGGGGAAGTGGAAAGATATAAGTTCTCCGGTTATTATTGTCGGTCAGTTTCGGTTACAGTTTTGTCACTCCCTCTCTCGCTATTCGTTTTGTCAGCAGAAATGGCACAGTTTCATTTTGATTGATTTTGGTCGTTTTATCATCTACGCTCTCTCTTATTGCTAAGAATTTTTGCTATTTGTTGTCAAGTGTATCAAAATATTAATAGCGATAACTGATGTTTTTTTTTTATCTTCTTATAAGTTAATTAGAGTTACAAATTTTTACTCATTCGTGTACATTGTATAGAGGAAACATGATAATCGTCAAAGAATTCGAATTCGAGATTTTGACAAATCTCTACTTTTTAGATCTTCCTGAATTAAAAAAATACATTTTTTGAAAAGTGTCTGTCTGTGACAAAAATAACACACAAACGTTTTGAGCTAGAGGTTGTAATTTGGTATGCGATCGGTGCACAAAAGTTAGTAGATTTTTTTAAAACCCGTAATCAGTAAAACCTGTTCAGTTAGTTTAGTTTAGTTAGTTATTTTAACGTCCAGTTGTAAAGAAACACTTCGGCAATTTTGGGACGGACTTCGTGATATTGAACTACGGTTAGATGACGAGGACGACACCTGAGCTGGCACCCCCCTCTCCATGTCTCACCACACCAGCGGGACAGCGTTTGACCTGGCAGATTTAACGTGCAAGAACCTCTTACACGACGGTACTTCGGCGGAATTGAGTCTCGAACCTGAAACCCTCTGGTTCCGATGCCGAGACCTTACCACCAGGCCACCGTGCCCTTAAAAAAAATCTGTTCAAAGGAAGTCCGTCTGTTCGAAAATAACTGAACATGAGAATGGCAAAATAAAGAGAGATGGATAAATAAAATTCGGCAAACAGATTTAATATTTACATAACATACTTACTATCTGTCAAATTTTGAGGAAAGTGACTGTCTGTCTGTATTTTCAGAAACATATAAACGCGATAGCGCAAAATTGCATTGACAAATATATTAAATTCGGCATGAAGTTTTATGACTATAAGTGCAATTTTGCGTCAAATTCTTTGTTTCAATCGATTGAGAAGAAAGTGTCTACAACACAAATGCGATTTTTAATGTAATTCTATTGACACATACCAGGGATTAATCACTAAATAACTCATCAATAATGACTCGATAGATTTAGTAAAAATGGTAAACTCAAGTTAAAAGTTAACATTTCGTAATGATAATACGCCAATGGCATGTAAGCAGTCTCTTGAGTGAAAAGTTGAATAAAGAAAATGAGAGAAAGTTTGAGAAGACCCTTCCAGCTGGTAAAAACAAAAAATTACTTCATATTCAATATGTGCTTATATTTCAGAAATATCATATAAAAATGCGTGTATTAGAGCGCCTTGTTAATATTTATTGCAAAGTTATGTTATTAATATTGTTACACCTGTTAACTACTGTTATGAAATGAGCAAAATAAATGCACAATCATGCTTAAAATTCTGTTTTAAAAGTCATCTTTACATCATTTAGCAACAAACAAGCTCCATGTTTGATCAAGGTGAAATATTTCCCAATCAATGGAAAATATGCATCTTTATGAATGAAAGGAAAATGCAAATCATCCGAGAAATCTAGGCTGGCAGGTGCATTGAGTCACGGAAATGTGCTATCCCAGAAAATTACGCAGTTTCTCTCTCAAGGATGTTTTCAAGAGAACAAGGTGATAAATATAAGGCACGAGATGGTTGTTATTCAGGTAATAAACAAAAGAAAACATTATCAATTATTTTATATATTTGTTGTTATTATTACAATCGGATTTCATGAAGCTTGATTGTATAAACTTCAATTCGATTATTGAATAAGTATTCAAATTGAACATTACTAACTGATAAAGCGAATGAAGATGAAATATAAAATAATTATTTTGCTTATTTGAATAAAATATTTCAATTAAAAATTATTTTATTAATTGCTTCTGCTTTAAAGCATTGATCAATTTTGAAAGCTGAAATCACAATGAAAACTACAATTTCACATAAAGATCTAGAATTATGCTGTGCGTATGAATGTGGCCGCATGCGGTTTACATGTCACATCCTACAAATTGAGATACACATTTTTTAAAATCCAAAATTAAATTATTTGAATTTCTGTTTGTACTGAATTCATACCCATGTTAATTAAAATTATAAATAAAAATATACTCAAAAGTTTTGATTAATAGCTAGTAGATCAATTTCTAAATGGGTATTATTTGTTTTGCTGTATATAGGCCTTAAACGGCAGATGGATAGGTCGCATTAGAACAATTGAACAGTACTAGACATCAAAGCTAATAAAACGTTTGAAGTTGTCATTTTAAATTTTCCATTGTTTTTAATAGGGTTTTTGGTAATAGGTTTTTGCGTTTTAATCAACCAGAAAATATATATTATTATAAATATATATTACTTATATATTTTTAAGACAAGTATTTTATTATGGCAATAAAAGGGGAAAGAGCTGCTATTTCTTAAGATGTTATCAAACAACAAATAAATAAAACTTGCGATATTAAAGTGATTTATAAGCAAAATATGAATTTTATTAAAGTGATTTTGAAACTCTCTGAGCATCTTGTAAAATTTTAAGACAGTTAGCTTTAAATGAGTTTGTGTTGTTCAGTAACTTGAAGCATAACACTTTTTTCTATTAAAATATTTCTGAATAATAGATTTGTTGGATAAATAAATTTTCTTTTAACCTTAAATATAAAATATCAGGAAATATATTAAGATGTAAAGGGTTTTTAAATATATTCCGATAGTTCTTTTCCTATTAGTGAACATTTTTACTAATTCAAAAAGAGCAATGACTGTTTATTTGAATAAGTGTTATTATGCCTAACCTCTTCCATAAGTAGTCCGAAGAGTTTTGGCTATGGTGTAAGGATTTATATTTCATCTGAAATGTTTAATATCTATATTTAAAGATGTCTTTTAAATGAGAATTGTGTTGTTTACTAAACACTGATACAATTAATTTTCAAAATAGTTAGTCTAATTCAACTGTTAACCTAGTAAAATTATTAAATTTTAACGTATTAATTAGACATTTTTGTTTGACTTCTCAATTATTAATACCATCCTAATGAAAAGTCAACAAAACCTTTCAATGCATTGCAATCAATTTCCATTTTCAGTTCTAATCTGAACCATTTTCGCCGTGCCTTAACTGCAAAACTCTGATACAATACATAAATTCATTGAAATTCTGGATATTCAAAATTATTTGCCCTGATAAAATTAGATAAGATGTTCTTGTTGAACTTCTCAATCATTTTCCACCACCCTAATGAAAAGTTAACAAAACCTTTTCAATACAACAGAATCATTTTTCATTTCCAGCTCTACCGTTCATCCATTTTCGCAGCACACGAAACCCCAAATCGGCTATTTGAACCAGACGGTTCAATTACCAAAGGAATCCCACCCGAAAAGCCTCAATTAAATTATTTATCACGAAAATCGTCACTCAGTCCCCTCTTCGAGACAAAGCGAGTACGAAGTTTGTAATTAAACGCATAGGAATTCGAATCCCTCCTTTTCCTCTTTTATTCGTCACCAAGGAGACAGAAACCTTACTCCAGACGTCTCCTCTACAGCACTTGGCGTGAAATTAAAATGTAATTATACTTTTCAAAAGCAACAAAAGGTAGGTCTTTGTCTTTTTGAAAGGAATCTGTGGATCAGAATGTTTGGAATGGTACGTTCGAAATCGGAAGGATGGAATTGCGATGTTTTTGTAAGGAGTTCTAATCAAACCCAGCCGGAGTGTATGATTGGTTGCTAGGATATTTGTTTGAGAAAAGGAATTAAATATTCAACGATTTTGATTAAGACTATGTATATTTACTGAGCAGAAAGGTGATATTATTTTGTACAAATGCTGATGCATTAGAAAGTTTAAATTTGGAATTTTAAAGAGATGATTGAATAGTATGCTCTAATGTTTGTGCTTAAATACACCGATACTCCTAAAGTAAGGTACGATGGCATTTTATTAGAAGAAAATAGTGTCGTAGTTTTAGGCATAAAACTAAATTCAAACGAGGTAAACAAAAAATATTATATAAATATGAGAATACAAAAAGGAAATATACCAGTTTATTTTTTTTAGAGGAATAGGCAAGATGATTACAACAAAATCTTAAATAATGTATGGATCGAGCTCTTAAATAATGTATGTACCTGTGCGTGTGTCTATGCTTTTATTGAGGAATAGTATGTATCCCCACTACAGATTAATTTAACTGGAGAGTTCTTGATTTAATTCATATCTTTTCTTTTTATTTCAAATTCTGAATGGAATGCATACAATTAGTTTACAAACAAGAGGACTGAATCTTTATCTGGTGGTGATATTCTAGAGTTCATACTTAGGTAGTTTTTCTCTCTATGTTACTTGCCCACAGCAATATTCTTTGTAGCAGTTGAGTGTATTGATTTGAATCATAATTTCTACCAAATATTTCAGCTTTTCAAGTGTTTTTAACGATATTCATTTTCAATCCCAGGGGGCATCAAATATAAAGAAATGAGAAGCTTCTGGTATGATAGTTTTTTTTTTGGTTTTGAAATCAAATAAACACTAGTTTATTCCAATGTTGCCGCGATGTTCCTATCTTTCCGTGGGCCTTCGAGTGGATTCACTTATGCTTTCTGCCATTCTGTTATAGTAGCTGTTAATGCTTTCTGCCATTCTGTCATAGTAGCTGTTAATGCTTTCTGCCATTCTGTCATAGTA
>JAPMOQ010045993.1:5357169-5367805 GCA_026543055.1 Argiope trifasciata
TAGCTGTTAATGCTTTCTGCCATTCTATTATGATAGCTGTTAATTCTTTTTGCAATTTTGTTAAAGTAGCTATTAATGCTTACTGCCATTCTGTCATAGTAGCTGTTAATGCTTACGGCCGATCACTTACACATTTTGAAATTCCAGATTCTTGAATAACATATCTCATTAAGCGCATTTCAATTAATTTACACAGAAATATTCTAGTGTTAAAGTTATTTACAATTTGTCTTTTGATACCTTTCATTTGCTATATCAAAAGAAGAAAAGTAATTCATGCGTATAATTATCATTTATTCAGATTTCTCTTTCTCGTTGGCGAGTAGCTTTAATATTAGAAAAATTCCCTAGGATATTTCCCTAGTAAAAATTAATTTGCAATAAATTAAAAGAAGTTTTCCAATTTTCTTACATTTTGAGTGCTTTTTGAATTAATTACACTGCATAAATAATTTGAACCGACTTAAGATTAATATCTGTTGAATTTTTTGGGGGGCTGATATTTCACCAAATATAATACTGTCAATTTTTTATTGTAACTGTAAAAACCGTTTGTTTCTATATATTTTACTCATCCAAGATCCTGTAATTAGTGAAAAATTGGACACTTATCTTAAGTTTTTCTGATCACTTATTCTTAATTATTATTTAAAAAACTTATAAAAGATATATTTGTCATAAGTTTGAATGTACAGGAAAAACAAACATTTCAGATCAAATGAATAAATATAAAGAGAAAATTCTTACACTTTAATAATAAGAAAAACTCAGTTCATTAAGGAGACATTTTAATGATTATCAATGAGCATTTAAGGAAACAAAATTTAAAAAACAATACAGAGCTAATTTTATTTTTTCTCTGTTAAGTACAAACTTATGTCCCTTAAAATGAAAAGAATTAAGTATAATTATGGAATAAATATGATAGAACGAATCATGTTATAACAACAATATATACAGATTATTTTCAGCAGTGAACATTCTTTTTGATTATTCATTCCTTGTAAGATTCCTCGAAAGATGCTTGTGTTTTTTTATAAATAATTTGATAAATTACTAGCAAACTTTAAAAAAAGTAATTAACCATGAAGTGCACAAACATTTATTCATGGAGATGTTACATTCTCTTTCAAGAAATCTTTTTCCGATCCAAATTAAGTTTCCAACGAGCACCACTTCACAGAAAAAGGAAAAAAACCAAACATCGGATTAGAAAATCAGAAAACAAAATTATTAACACTCTAATTAGATTGAGCTCACTCAAGACACATACCAATAATAAGTATCGACAATATTTATTTATTCCCACGTAACTTCAGCAAAAAAATAAATAAATAAATGAATGAATCACTGAAAGCAAATTCATGTATCAGATTATGAGTGGCGTAAAAGCTTTCTCAAGTGGAGGCATATAACACCAACTCCCCATAGAGGCAGGAAAATGCCACTTGAAAAATAAGCTGTTTCTCTACTTAGTAACGCTAATGAAAATAAGCAGGCATGAGCGTTACAAAAGATGAGAAATTTCCCTTGTAATTATTCGCAGCACCAAGCACGGCTGGCGTTAGAAATTAAATTACCATTCAGAAATGCTGTAACGAAGTTAGGAAAGCACGGAATCTTCGCCAAGATGGCGAAACGGCTTGACATTTCCAGGAGCTGCAATGTAATAAAACAAGGAGGGGTTTCAGCTTAGGACATTGTTTCTGCAGTTTATTTGATAATGAATGTATTCCTCTTCGTGATAAAGCTATCTTGTCTTTAATATTATTCTGGAGAATGTGACTTTATTAGATAGCCAAACAAGATGTCGCAAAATGTCTTGTATTTAAACAATGAATGGTGTAGTCGCTGTGCTGTTAATAGCATAGCACTTTCTATTCGTTTGTTTCTTAATGTATAGGGATGTTGAGTTCTACTTGGATTTCTCATTTAGAGATGAAGTAACATTATAACAAATAATTAAGTGTAGAAATGTTGCCTTCATAAGCATATAAATTGAATAGTGATCATCATGTAGAAAATAATTGCACGAAATCATAGAGTTGTAACAATGCAAACTTATGAAAATGCATTCATTTCATCGCAATGACAAGGCAAATACATTTGCTTTGCGCTTTAGAAAACATTGACTTTTATTATTTAATCATATACAATGGAGAAATTCGTCATTGCACTATATAATCTGTTGCATTACAGAATAATCCCTTTAAATTACATGTTTATTAGAATTATCGAAGGAAATGTAAAATTCTGAGGTTTATTTTTACTTTAAAAATCTACGTACATATTTGAATTTTAGATGAGAAACAAATATGCTTCAAGGCATACTTTTTGCTAAAAGATCATTGTTCCCCTAGAATGAAGGCACTTTTTTCACACATTATACCACATAAAATGAATTTTGGTTTGATTTAGCTAATTCTTTGAGTATTTCTTGTTAAGCTATTATTGTACTGAATTAGCGCTTTCAGTTTCCATCAGAGATGTAATTTTAATTGTCTTATTGCAGCAAATCACATTAAAATAATGCAAAAGTTTAGAAAGTACTGTTTTATCTCATAGATACTTTTCACTATCACAGAATGTAAAGAAGGCACTAGAATAGTTCTTGCATAGAATCAAAATGGATAAGAATTATAAAAAAACATAATTGCATTTCAGATACGTGAAATTACTTCTCGTTTTTTTTTAAAAAATGATTTGTTATTATTTTTATTTGTTAGGTTAATATCCTTTTTGAAAACCGAACAGTTACCAAAAAGGAATGCAGATCCAACATTTCATATAAAATGGAGTCACTTTATTTTGACTATAATAGGTGGCAGATTTCCGATTTACTGACTGTTGTCTATGACTACTAAGCAAAGAAGGGAAACAAGCAGATCAATTTCTTAGCAATAAATTTTATTGAAAATAAGTAATACCTTTAGTTCACAAATAAATAAATTATTGAAAAATATAAATTCTATGAACTGTAAAGTCAAGATTAATATCAATGTTTTACCTAGTATAAATAGTTTATTTTCCTTTATATTTCAATATATTCACTTGGCCATTGAGCACAGTGATCTTAATATTTACCATCCTTATAAACACCGATGTTCGCTTTAATAATATTACAACAGTTTTGATCCAAAATAACAATCTTAATTCATTTTCACAAAATCAAAATATTTATATAAATAAAAATGAATGTTTGTCTGTATGCCTCTTATGAGATGCCGTGTCTCTCATCCAATTGCTGTAAAACTTGGAATACTTATTACTTGCCTTTACTTATACGGGTACATAATAAAATTACGTAATCTATATAAATAAAAATGATTGTTTTTCTATATGCCTCTTATGCGCGTTCATTTGACCCTATCCAGTTCTATGCTGGAGGCTTACGAGTCGGACAATCAAGAAATTTATTTGCTTCTCCTGAAGACGAAAAAACATATTGCTTATCCTAAAGCTCTTGAATCATATAGTAAAAAAAGGAATACAAATTTTTTACACTTCTTTATATGTCATTCAACTTCAATGAATGTAATCATTTCCGATACGAAAATAAATATTTTTCTTTCAATCAATCCTAATTAAACATGGCAATTATTTTAAATTTCAAACAATATTTCCAATTTATTTATTTTGCTGCAGCAACGCGCCGGGTATTGGCTGGTATTTAATAATTCATCAATATGTTGGATAAGTTAGCACTGAACTAAGCTAAACGGGCTAGTTTAGTCATGAAAAGTAACTAAACTAAGCTAAATTGGTCATTTTAGTTATGAAAAGTAACTGAACTAAACTAAATTGGTTAGTTTAGTTATGAAAAGAAACTAAACTAAATTGGTTGGCTTAGTTATGGAAAGAAAATCTTAATCTAATATGCCTAGCTGAAGGCTGAACAATGTTTAAATCCACCACATCAGAAACATAAAATAAATGAATATTCCCCACGAAAAATCTATTGTATGAGATTACTCAGGTATAAAATCCGATACCCCCCACCAAGTAATAATAAAAAGAAAGCCAACCCTGACGGACCAGAGAGTGCGGAAAAACGACATCTCATCACAATCAGTCCCAGTCCTCCAAAAAATGGGAACGGAACTCAGCGAGAAGCCTCAACGACTCACCAAGGGGCTTGTTAGCCGATTTCAACGACGTCAGCCGAAATATATTTCAATCAATAGAGATACTGTCCTCGGCAATTTCCTCCAGATTCAGTTCCTAGTTAGCCAGGCTGGGTGTGGCCTCATGAGGCATGGGACGGTGAAGATCCTTATTGGAAGAAGCAAGGTTGACATTGCCCGGACCTGTGGATGGCATTTTTATGACAAGGGTGATCAAGGCAAGGTTATTATGGGGATATTGTTTTATGAGATCAAGTAAGGAGATATGACTTTTACTTTGTGATGTTCCGTAGGAGGTCTTAGCTAAGCATTATCGTATAAGCCGAAGTCTTAACTCGTATTCCCTCATGTAGGACAATTCATTTATGATTCAATAACAACCATTTTAGGAACATCATTTTAGTAATAAACGTAACATAATATCAAATTAAATTGGATTTTATTATCTAAAATGATAATATTATTTTTGGATGTCAAATATTCGTGAAAAGATGTTTAAAAAACAAAGATATGAAATAAATATTCCTGCAGATTATTTTTCAGTCTAAATTTAATTTATTGTGTTTGGGCAAGGAATTAATTTTATATTTATATATTTCAAACAGTAAGATTAAATTTGTTTCTCTAAGCACAAATCCACAAAACAAATTTTTTTCACAATTCTTCTTATTATTTAAGCATTTTTACTTATTTTGAAATCAATTTCTAATTTTGCCCCTTTTAAGTAGGAAAAAAATGGTATTTTCAATTAATTTCAATTTGAATTTTCTTAATTCATATATTTTCTGATTCTTAAATTAGGAATCAATCTAAAAATGTCTTTGAAAAGGAAAATGTCGAATTCTCTAAAATATACATTTACAATATCAAAACGATCATTTCCACTCTTTTACAAATAAATGAATAAATATATTTAACGTTTTTTAATTTATTAACTATCCATGAGCGCCAGAAATTAAATTTTCACATTTAACAGTAGAAAACACATAATAGTAACTAGACTATTTACTTCCCTTTTCATTCAGTTATTAATAAAATTTAAAAAAAAACATTAAAATTAATGTTACATCTTTATAAAGCCTCGCAAAATATAAGATTTTGTTAAAATAAATAGATATTTTTCGAGCTTCTTGAAATATGTGATTTAAAGCTTATTTTCTTTTTCTGGCTGCTGTATACTGTGAATTAAGTTTTTTTAAACATATAATGAAAGAATCATTATTTATCCTTATTCATCATTATTAAAAATTAAATTATTAAAAATTAATTATTATTTTCTTAAATTAAAAAACTTCTCGGAGGGCAGTAGGAATTCGTTTATAATAAATATTACCCATCTCCTAGATGGATAAGAAGACACACAATTCTAGTCTTCTTAATTGACTTTTCATTTATATTTCTTCAAATTTCTCAAACGAACCATAGAAGGCAAACTAATCCTCCTGTTAAATATCTCATTAAACCCGATCCAAGACAAACACAAAGTATACATTTTCCTCATCAGCATACATTAATCCAAGCATAACAGCTCACGTAACATACTCCAGACTTCCCACTTTCTGCTGCATTAAATCCCCCGGCCACTTCAAACATTAAAAAGGAACTCCCGCAAGCAGGATGCGATAAAGCAGTGGAAAATCCAATGAATATTCACGGCACAAATTCCGCCTCAATCTCCTGACATTCATGCCAAAAATTGGCGGCAACTCCCAGCTAGGCTCGTGCTTAATAAATGTTTGTGCAAAGGGTTCTCTTAATAGATTCTCCGTTATTTTTCAAAAGCAGCAGCAGACATTTTCGGAGTTTGACCATTTTGAAATATTAATGATTCTGCTCCATTGAGGGGAAAGCAATTTGAATATCTTTGGACTCCAGAGAATAATCTCTTAAAAAGGGAGTATGTCATGTATAAGAGTGGGAGAAAATATTTTAAATATTTTTTGGTAATATACATATTTATATGTCTGTGTTTTAATCTGATTTTTTTTCTTTTTTCGTTTCTAATGTGCCAACGGGTTTAACTTAAGTCAAAAATGGGAAGAAAATTATTAAAGGATTTTTTTTTGTTTTTTGATAGATTTTTTTACCGGCTGGTAAGAAAATAACGATATTCATTATTATTATTATTCATAATTTTTTTAAAAAATGTTTATTTTACTCTAAATGAATCAAAAAGGACATTTCGTTCCATTTCGGACTTCACAAGAGAAATTATGAGAAATTTTTTCATTATTTGTTTACTCACTTACAAATTTATTTGATAGTATCCGGGAAAGTTTTGGGGAGACTACTTTTGCTTGTCTTATTAGAATATTTACAAAATTGAAATTCAGTTTCAATTATATTGCACACAGATGTGGATGCTGGGAAAAGTAGTCAGATCGATAAATAAAGACCAATATTGTTTCACAACGGATTCTAAAACCCTCTGCATTTTTGCACATGCTTTAGGATGAGTGAAATTCGTCAAAATAGGGATGAGATGAAGGATAAAAGGAGGGGATGTTTACATTTAACAATAAAATAAACTTGGATTAATCCGAGACTGAATTAAAATAATGTCAGAAACGACACGATATTCACATACACTTGTGAAAAAAATTATCTAATAGAGGCGAAAATCATGGTGAAACAAAGACGAAGAATTCTGGAAATGCGCCCATTCTTCTGCATCTCTCCCCTTAATGTGATGGAATAGAATAGATAGAACAGAAAAAGATATCATCTCAGAATACTGATTTTCAAATATTTGATAGTACAAAAAACGAAAAACAAAACCCAACAAGAACATAAAAAACGATTAACCTTCTAACTTCTTTGAAATGAAAAATTAAATTGTTTTTTAAATGAAGGATTTAACTATCCGTGACTAAAAATTAAACATTTTCACCCTTGAATATTATATAAATTCAACGTACTTTTCAATTCCTACTATTATTTCACTCTCTCTCTCTCTCTCTATATATATATTGTTCAAATTTCCAATCGTTAATAAAATACTTCTTATCCATCCACACAAGTTCAAATACATTTGTTTAAACTTTTAGTGGATGCCGTAAACTTGTAGTGGTTAGTACAGTTTTTTTCAGATATTAATTAATTAATTAATTAAATGTAATTAATTTTTAAAATTTTAAATAGAGTTTTAGCAGTTTGTAACGAAAACTTAAACCAGTAGGCAGTACCCCAATCAGTAAAATGCAAGGATTTTAGTACTTTTCATGTGAAGGGGAAGAATGCGCATTCACTTCTTGCAAAAATCTATAATTTTTTGATACTTATTTTTCTTACATTCAATACTTTTTTGATGATTATTTAATAAAAAGTAACTAAAATAAAAAAAATTTCTTTGCTAACCTAACTAAGAATTCAATTAATTTTTTTAAAAAAATATTACTTGTTAATAAGATGTTTTATTAATTTAAAAATGATCATTCCTTTTCTAATAATTTTGATATTTTCTTTCTCTAGTTTATATAAGGACCACAAAACTTCAATCTGATATATTATTCATGAAAACAGTATATAAAAGTATTACAATGAACAAAAAATACCACCAAAAATGTTTACAACAAAAATCAAATTCGAATTATCCCAATTAGTCTTAACGATAATCAATAAGGGAATTATAACCATAACCTGAGGGTTATCTACAGAGGGGTCGTGGACGATGTCTGTCTGGACAGAATATCACCCTCTGTGGGCGAAAGCGGTGGTTTTGCGATGCAGATTTTATGCGGCGTTTCCCAGGAAAGTTCGGAATGTAATTAGTTATCGAGATTAAAACTGGGCCCCCAGCCCCACGTTTCAGGTGTCCGCTTCGGACCAACCTGTTTTAATAAAGCAGGCTCACAGGATATTGCATTCATTTGCATCCCAATTCTGCCGTCAAACTTCCATGTGCATTCCCACAGGCTCGCATGGCGGAAAATATAATAAAGACATCGATAAGCGAAGCCAGTAGTCGAGAGGTTCACTTATCTATGCATAGATTGATTTCTGACTAGTAATTAAAAAAAGGAGTAATTATCTTTGTTTTGTAGGCGAGGTATGAGTTTGAAAATCGCAAATAGCAGGGTATTTTGTTTTGTAATTAAATAAAGTTGAATAGGTTATGCAATTGAATACAGGAAATGAAATGAAAAAAATGATATATTAATTTTGACAATATATTAATTAATTAATATCTTTTTCTTGATTGTTAAAAAATTTATAATTGGGATAAGAGTGAGTATCAAAATATTGTGTTAATCAAATGCAAAATGAATCAAACTTAGTCGCTTAAGCGATCAGTTAGTTCAATAGAAATATTGCTTATATTTGATTTCAGATAAATTGTTTTTCTTTTCAATAAATTCGTGTTTATGATTAAGCCAAACTGTCTCACATTAAAGCCACTTTTTAGTTTTGTTGTTTTTGTTAAGTGTTATTATTCGTTGTCATGGAATTTTCTCATCAAAACAGTCCCATAACATCATAGCCTTACTTGAAACTTACTCTTTTAAATTTCGAGATAAATAAATTAGAGGGCAACGATGCAATATAATGCTGGAAATACGGCCCACATTTTTTAAAAAGGACAAAATTGAAGAAAAGTTGACTAATATTAAAAAATATATTATTATTATATATTAATATATTATATATTATTAATATTAATAATATTAAAAGAATAATTTTTTATATTTTGAAACAATGTAACATGCATACTTTTGGGATAATATTTTAGTAATTTATCTTTTGAAAACTATGCAATTCAACTTAATTTTTAATTAAAATGTAAAAAAAATGCTCTGAGGTGAATATTCTTATATTCCAAGGTATATATGCATACGTGTCTTATTTGGTTTGGATCAAATAACGTTTATATACTCAAAACATGCACACATCTTTATTAGTAGGATATACAGAAATCGAATGTAAAAAAGCAAACAATGGTAGGAATGATAATATGACTATATGATTAAAAATGCTATGCAAATTTAGGTAATATTTGAAACATTGTTTTTTTTTATTCTTTCGTATGATCTCACATATTGCAACTTGAGCAAAAAATTTTGAGTGAAAATTTAACGATACTGTTCACCGATAAGTTGTGAAATGAACTGAGATTAAATAAGTGCAGAGTATATGATGACTTGTATTCTTTTTTCTGTCACATGATCACTTTCCATTTTGTTGCTATTATATTTCAACTGAAATTCAAAGTATTAGTTAATAAATGTGTAAATATTAAATACTGTATTTTCGAAAACCATAAGCCTATATTCATAATAAGAATGTTTTTTTCCTTACTTTGTTATAGGTACAATAAATTCCATAAGGCTTAACAAGACATTAAAATTTATTTTAACATATAAAATTTATTTTAGCGTGAAACCAAAATTTTAAGCATTGAGAAACTTTGTTTTTACATACATATTTTAAATATATTTAACCCTGTCAAAATTAAACCTTTTTAAGCCATTTTCCCTCAACTGTATCATATACAATAAATATATGCATTAACAATTCTCTAAAATGAAAAGCAGAATTCAATTAATGGATTCATATATATTAAGATGATCCTTTAATGTGGCACCTTTTATAACTATTGCATGTCTCTTTTCAAATTTCCCATTAACTTCGCCAATAAATCACACTTAACTCTCAGTTTATTCTTTTCGAATCACATTTATTACTAAATCAAGATTTAAGACCTTGAAATACTGCCTTTTAATAAATTTTATGTGCCATTGACTTTTCAGAGTTACCAGGTTTCGCCAGGGAATTATCGATCGAATTTTACCTCTTTCGAACATAATAACAGCAACAATAAAGAAGCAGAAAAGCTTCCATTTTGACACTTTATGGACCAATAAAAGGAAAAAGTAAAATCCGGAACTGTGTTAGAACTTCTTCACTGTTTTTTTTCCTTCATTTTTTTTAAAGAAAGAAAGGATCAACACATCCTAAAATGAAATGTCTAAGAAAGAAAAAAAAAAAAGAAACAATTCAAATAAAATAAAAATATTGAAACTCTCTTAGCTAAACAAATTTTCTACTTAAAATGTTTAATAGTTGAATGGAACTTTTGAAACTCAAAGAGCTCTGCAAATCACATTATATGTGAGATAAGAGAGTTCAACCCGTGCTTTCATTTTATCGCAACCTAATAGGTTTCTTTTTGTTAAGTTTGAATTTCTTTTTATTATTCTCTATGCGATAAAAAAAGAAGTAAATCGATTTAATGGTTGATTCAGTTTAAGGAAAGGTTGCTGATTAAAACCGGGACGTTTCCCATTCTGCTCTGTTGATCTTTTCACCTCTAATCGCATTAAAAAGAGTTATTTTACAGCGGAGAAACACTTAAAAAATCTTTTGTAGAAAAATACTCATTTATTCTCTAAAGATCTTTTAACACTTAATTACATCCATTCAAGTTCCATCGGAATCTTTTGAAAACAGTTTATGGTATCTTTATGATACTTTTAAAATGTTGACAGTGAAATTAAAGTGTGTGAATAAAAACA
>JAPMOQ010045993.1:5372873-5425785 GCA_026543055.1 Argiope trifasciata
TTTGTTGCTTTGTAATATAAAAGAAACGAAATTTTAATGTTATTTATCCACCATCGCCACCATTTATACGTTAGATAGAAGTACAACTTTTTTCTTAAATCAGAAATAATATAAACAATTATGTAAGTTTGTTGTAAGCAAAAATTTCGATAAATCATTTCATAATCATTTGTCTAAAATGTTTTCACTTCATTTCTCTTTAAGACAGAAAAAAAACTGTTTCAATTTTTATAATATTTTTTGCTTTTAACTGATATAATAAAATTTACTTTCATAGATGTTTTGAAATCTATTTCCCGTACTAAATTTCAAAAATAAAAGAATATTATTAAGTGTTTCAAAAAAAATATCAATCGAATATCAGTATTCAAAGATTAGATAGAAATACAGCTCGCATCTTAATCCAGAAGTTAGGAAATGTATTTCAAAATTGTCTGCAAAAATTTGAAAAAATAACTTTATAAATTTCTAATTCATAACTCTTTTTTCTAACCCATTTATGCCTAAGGTTAAAAAATTGGTATTTTTGCATGACATTTCTATACGTTAGGTAAAAAAATATAATAAAAATAACTTTTATGTGAGGGGGTGTTCCAAAATTGGAACAGTAGGCATGAATAGGTTAAGAAAAAAAAATATAAAAAAACGGATTTCTTCCATTTTTGTTTTGTTTTTAACTATGATGCTTTTCTTTCATAGATGTTTTTAAATCTATTTCCTGCAATACAATTAAAAAATATTCAGTATTTTTTTTTAAAAGCATCCAAGCATATTCACATATGGCAATAAAATTTAATCTAAAATACTCTGACAAATACAATTTTATAACGATAAAACCTCATATAAAGTAACTATTGAACTCTATCAAGTAATCCATTTTACTTCCCACTTCACCATCACAAATCATTTTCACACAAGGCATCCAAAGCAAAACATTTCAAGCTCCTCTTTCGACGTCCAGAAGCCATTTCGTCCGAGGGCAGACGTATTGACGCCGACAGAAGAAGACGGATGGAACCACCCCCACCTCTTCGGAAGCCATGATGCGGAAGATGAGTGATGTAGAAACAGATTAGATGGACCGGGAGCTGCACCCTCCAACCCGCGTGTCAAAGCAACCGTCTTCTTCCAAATCAAAGACATTCGACAGCAAGACGACCCTTTTCTCTCACTCTTAGCTGACGACGGAATTGATAAAAGATCGGGATTTCCTTTCTAGAGGATGGTCGTCTGTTAAAAATACTCGTCAATGGACGTAAAGAATCAAATGAGAAGATGTTTTGAATAGAATTAGAGACGACACGTGACTCATCGAAATATGTGGATTTGTGCAAAGACTATAAAAAAGAAATTGTTTTTTAAAGAAATTCTGTTTGTTGAAAAAATAAAAACCTTTCCTCAAAAAAAATGTAAGAAATTTTTTATTTCATTTTCAATAATTTTTAAATATGGATTTCGTTGTTGTTGAAAATACTCGTTCGTAATGAATCAAAATGGTCGTAAAGAATCAAAATGAGAACATGTTTTGAATAGAATTTGAGACGAGACGTGACTCATCAAACGATGTCGTTATGTGGAAAGAAAATAAACGAAAAATTTGTTTCTTAAAGAAATTATTTTCGTTTAACAAATAAAAATCATTTCCTCCAAAAAAATGTGAATTTTTTAAATTTCATTTTCAATAATTTTTAAACATGAATTTCATCTGAGTTTTTCATGAAAAGTAATTTTTTTACTACTATCCCATTTTATACTCCTTTTTTTAAATAAAAAGTTTATAATATTAGATATAGATGCTACTGTTTTTGTATCATTGCATCGAAAATAGTTTTTTTTAACATAATGAAATAAAGCAGTTAAAGCCATTTTGATCTTTACTTCTTGCAAAAACTCACAGAGTTACAATACTCATATCATATCTGTGTAATTTTAATGATATTTTCTTGAAGTTTCTTTGCCTTCATATCTTTTTTTGTAGTAAGTAATATGATATAATGGAAAACGCATTTTTCATTCCTTTTTTAAACAAAGAAACCTGTAAAAATTATCTTTCACTGTTAAATAAATAATAAATAGATCACTATTAGATTTAAAAAATTAGTAAAAGCCTTTCATAAAATTGCAATACATAAACTTTTTGTTACGTTTAAACTTTGAGTTACTTTTCCTTACGTTAATGACACCAATGCAAATCTAAATAAGCGTATCATAATTTTATATTAATTTTGATCAGGTTTGAAAAAAAAGCCAAGAAGCATATATTTTATTGCGCTTATTATAATTCCTTTGAAATATGTTAAACGTAACTACATAGCCAAATTTAAAATCAGTTATTCGATAATTTTTATATTGCAATAGCAGGTAACCGACGCGTTGTTGCTGCAGAAGAAATAACATTGGGATTATCGTTTAAAATTTCAAATAGCTATCTTTTTTGGTTAGGAATGACCAAAACAGCGATATTCATTTGCTTATATATTCATTGAAATTTAAATATATATAAAGAAAATGGACAAATAATATTTTTTATTTATTATTAACTATGGAGTAGACAATATTTTTTGTTTTTCCGTCTTCACAAAAATAAATAAATTTCTTGGCGGTATGACCCGTAAGCATCCAACATATAAATGACCATGTGAAAAACAGGTTCAAAGTAACAAAATGGCAAAATCTTATTGCATTCGGATAAACGGTACGGAAGAGCATAAAATAAGAATAAACAAAAAGTCATTCCTATATATATAGATTAAATTAAATACCTATTATCATCCAAATTTATTAAAAACAAATTTAATCGCATTTACTTCATTGGTAAAATAAATATTAACTGACTACAAGTGTTCGCCATTGTTAAAGCAAATCAGTGGTAATAATTCTAAATAGACAACGGAATATTAAAGTGTTCGATAGGGCATAAATTGGTTTCTATTCGGTCAGCTCCAAAGAATGGTTGAACTATCCGACCATAAAACAATAATAAGGATAAACCCCTTTTATTCATAACGTTTCACTAAAGTAGTTTTCAAACGAAGTTGACACACTCCAACATCCTACAAATCAAATGCGGGACCAATGAAAACATTCGAAATCAACCTTAACTCAGGCCCCTATTTAGCAAACACAATCGTCTGAAATTAAATCCTAAGTGGATGCGGTGCCCCTTCTGATTCAACACTACCTCAAAATCGTTTGCAGCGAGAGCATCTCTCTCTCTCCCTTGCATACAGAGAAGCGCTGGATGAATCACCGTTGATCTCTAGTATCCCGTTGCCATAACAACCGCCTTCCAAACGCCAAGCTGCGTTTCTCACGGCTCGTTTCACAAAAGGAAGCCGTGTCGTGCCGAGATAGTGAGTGCACATACCACTATGTGAAGTGTCTGTCTGTCATCTATCGATGGGGGGGGAGCGATAGGGGATGGCTTGACCCCTCCGCATTCATTGTAAACAACCGGATCGTGCTCCGGGCGGGAAAGTCGGGAAAATCCGTTTTATCCGGGAAAACACGGTGGAGTATATTGACTCGGCTCAGCAAATGGAAAAATCCATTTCGAATTATTGCTGCACTCGACTGTCAGGAGGGCTTGTTTACAAAAGGCAAGTATGACGGAAAATAAACTAAGCGACAAACAGAATAGTTCAATTCAGAGGTCCTTAATGTTTCAGGAAATATTATTGTTTCTCAAACTGTTGATTTAAGTTTGAAATTTATAACTTTTTTTCAGTGCATGCGATTGTTTCAAATTCTCCAATGCTAACAATCTGCATTATTTCTTAAAGGAACCATTTTTAAAAATGTAGGATAAAATTCTAAATTTTTAAAAAAAATATTACAAAATATTTAATTTTTATACAAAACTGATTGTAAATTTAGTTATGAAATAAAAATACATCAGTTATAAGCAAAAACCTTTTAAAAATTGAAAAAATATGATTTTTTTTGGATAAATAGAGGTTGCAATGATTTTCGATTTGTCAACTCGACTGATCTACAAATTAATATCACTTTCATACTGGTTTTTTTAAGATGGTCTTCAGTAAAAATGTTTTATTTAACATACATTTGTTTCTATAACATACTTTTATGTATTTTCATAGCACTGAATTCAATACAATATTCTGTAATTTAACTTTATGGCATTTGATTACTGGTATGATGAATTTAAAATGACACAATCGATTTTATATGAGCATAAAACTTTAATATAAATAATATATTAAGTATGTAATCATTTAATTTATTAAGAATCTCGTATTGTGTTTTCTTTTTCTTCTGATGGTAGCGCAACTGGCTAGTAGAATCTGGTTCTTTTAAACAGAATACATAAATTTTCCTAGTCTAAAACACTTCATAATTCCTGATATAAGAAAATTTTTTTCATCTTTCATTTATAAATCCACATATTTTGTAAAACACAACAGTCGAATTCAGGCAAATTTGTTTCAATTTAAAAAAATGGTAATAAAGAATTTTAATTTTTTAAAAGTTAAAGATAATTCAGTAATATTCATGAACTTTTTACTTTAAGTAGTAATAAATATAGCATTATGAATGTGTAAGATTGCTTCCCATCACAGTTAATCTCACAGTAAAGGAGATAACTTACACATAATTTTAATGGACACAGAATGATTGTTAGGCAATTGTATCCCGATTTTGGCACAAAGAAATGAAGCTGTTTGAGAACATAAGAAATTTAGAACCGAGATTCGAAGATACTTTTACAAAATTCCATATTTCATTGGAAACTTAACATAAAGGTGAAGTGCTGAAACAGGGGACTCGAGGGAATTCTCTCTTTGAAGTATCGATTGTGAAGCGAGTAATCTAGCTGCATTCTGAAAGCTATTGCTGATTTTTACCAGCTCGTGCTGTGAATTTCTACAAATACTATTTTTTCTGCTTGTGGAAGCTATGTTTTCTTCATCTGTGCTTCGTATTTTTGTGGTATAAAGTGTCGTTACACACTATTATTATATAATACAATCACCAATTGATGTTTAATAGTAGTATTAAAAATACTTTTGTAGTTATAGTTAAATGCATATCGCAATTCGATTATTTGGAGGGGCAGAGCTCTCATGAACACATGGTAATTTCTTCTGGTGGACAATTGCTTCTTGTTGCACTGCCTCAAGTTACCTAAAATTTAAGCTGGCCTTTCGATATTAAAGAATCCAGTACGCAATAAAAAATTGCCTTAATGTTTTCTCCCCTTCAGCAATCACAAAAATATTTTCAAAGCAAACTTATTTTTTCCTAATGGCTTGTGATTACTTCTTTTCCTTCGCCGTTCATTTCTTTAATTGCATTTTTGGTGGGGGGGGTGTCGAAAATTTAGTGGCTCTGATGATCGTTCCATTTCGCTGCAAATGATTTCAATGTGTCACACTTTACGAGAAGGGAGGGGAGATTCCGTCCTATCTTTTTTTTTCTTCCCCTTTTATCGTCGGGAGAACATTTGGGGATGGGTTTTTATGGGGTAACTGGGGTGGGTGACGATGGAGGTTCCGCTTTTGTGGGGAGATTCGGTCATGGGAGGGGTGAGGGCCACAAATTAAATTCCCCAGAAATAGTGACAGATGTCTCCAAAATATGAGAGGAAATTTCCATTTTAAACCAAATATATTAAGTATTATAGTGTGTGATAATAGTAAGATAATTGAATGTGCTATAAAAGGGTTCTTATATATATTCTTAAAGTTTCATTTACTTTTATAATACTATATACTACTATTAACTACTTTATATAAAACTATATACTACTTTATTATACAATTATAATAATGTTTTTTTGTACTTTTTTAACTCATTATAGAATTTCTTAAAAGTTGAATTTTAATCCCAATGAAATCACTAAAATTTGAAATTGTTTCTTCTTTCATGTTGTTCAAAATTAGTTTAAAATGAATCAGAAATAAGAAAATTTGGGGAATATTGAAATTCTGAATAATTTAGAACGCTTATTCATTTTACATCTAAATTAAATTTTATGAAAAGGAAATTTCTTCTTTCAGTTTTAAAATTTTCTCTTTGAATATTCTTAAAAATTTAATTTAATACTTATAATTTTAATTAATAATTTAATTGAAAAGAAAATTCGCTACATTTATATAAAATCCTGACATTTTTTTTTTGTTTCTTGCTAAACGGTCAAAATTCAAAGCAGTTCCAAAAAGGAAATATTTATTTAATTTTTAAAATTTCCTAAAAATTTAATTTAAAGCACATGATTTTAATACAAATAATTTAATTAAAAGAAAAATTTGCTACATTTTTATAAAATTTCAAATAACTTTTTTTATCGTGGCAAAATGATCAAAATTTAGAAATATTCCGCAAAAAGAAATTCTTCCATTTTAAAAATTTAAATTTAAAGATTCTCAAAAATGAAACTTTACACATATAATTTTAATGCAAATAATTTCATCAAAAGGAAAATTCACAACATTATATAAAATTCCGAAAACCTTTTTTTTTTTTTTAAATTTCTGGCTAAACGTCAAAATTTAGAGCCGTTCCGGAAAAAGAATTTCTTTCATTTTTAAAATTTAATGTAATAAGAAAATTAAATTAGATGTAATAAGAATCATTAAATTAAATGGAAAATTAGCGACATTTATATAAAATTCTAAAAGACTTTTTAAAAAAATCCTAGATAAACGGACAAAACTCATTCCAGCACTACAGTTTACTTGATGTTAACCCCTTCAGAAAACGATTAAGATCAGACCACCAGCATCATCACTCTGTAATCAAACTTCCCTGGCCTAATGACATTTTGCCGGAAGAAATGTAAATCAGACACAAATCAAATAGTCGATCATCTTTAATGCAATTCAATGCAGAATTAAGTCCCTTTTTTGTCCAGATGATAAGTACAGACAAGTCCATAGCACAATCAAACATCAGTTTGGGATTGATTTGTGAAGTGTATCATTAAGGTGAGACCGTTGTGTTGGAAGACAAAGATGATATCGATATTTTCTTGAAAAGAAGGCGAGCTACTTGATGATTTATGGGAGGAGGAAGCGACTGATAAATTATACATCGCGAAACTCAAGTAGAAACGTCGCTGCATAATGCATTCGTCATTGCATACCGAGCATCTCGAGTATCACGTGGAAGTTGACAATAATATGCATATATTTATGAGGGAATGGTATAAAAGATGCGATGCTTGTTTTGTGCGCTTTTTGAATTTTTATGAAGAGTTAAAAAAATGTAATGGAAATTCAAACCTCCACATCGAAACATTGTAGCAAGATGATGTTTCAAGCTTAAGTCGTCCGCTTTAGTTCCATTTGAAAAATATCTCTTGCACTATTGTAAATATCTTTAATTATAATTAGATATCAGGTGGTTAAAAACAATTAAATTCTGTACTAAAGAATTTTTTTTTAAAAAGCATGCATAGTTAAAAATAAAATCAACTGTTTTGCTTCAGAAAAAAATATTTAAGGTATTCGACTACGTTAAAAACATTGATTATGATCAGATTGGCAATTTTTTTTAAATTCTTATTATTCCTTGCAGTTCATACATGTCTCTTCCCTAACTAGTTTATCTTTTCTAAGAAAAGGAAGGCCAGACCTATGATCCAGGATCACATACTTTTTCAGCTAAAATTTGTCTTCAGCTACAATTTTCTCAAAACTTTAATTGTCATAAAACTTCTCCAGCCTTTAACATATCTTAAAAACTAATAGAGGTATTGACAGAAAAATTTCAGCGCGTGTTTTAAATAATATGGGCAATGAAACCAACCAAAAGTTTTATGGTCAGTGAAATACTTTTTCCTTTATAGGTATTTTTAGAATAACTATGCTGTGAGTTTATGCTTTATATATACGTATATTTTTACCCATAACTTCTTTACATCTCTTAGTTTTTCTTAGGTTTTGGTTCATTTCATTCATCATTACATTCTATAAGTTGGTTACAAAGAAATAGAGGGTTGCTGCATTACAGTTTTCTGTAGAGTGTTAACCGTTTTGGTTCAATTTCATTAAAATTTACTACACATTTTAACATTTCTCAAAATACATTATATTTTCCAACAATTATTATTGCATTTATAGTGTTTATTATTGACAATAAATTTAAAAACCATGAATATTTTTTTAAAAAATCCCCTTTTTCAAAACTTTAGATTCGAAAATAGTCGGATACCTTAAAAACAATATAAATGAGATCATAGAAGTAAAATTAAATTTGAGCATTGCCTTACTTATGGCGAGAAAGAAATAACCAATGTGATTACATTTCACCGACCGACCAATTTATTTGCTTATAGAAGGGTTTCCGTTTTAATTGTTTCAAAAAAACTAGCTAAATGTATTTAATATAGATACAATGCACGTTGTATCAATTAAGTAATTAAAGTAATAGAAAGTATTGTAAAATAATCTTAAATTTAAAAAATATATAAAAAATGCAAGAAAAAAAATTTGATATCATCAAAATTTTATTTTTAAAAAATTTAGATTAATTATTAATAATTTGTTGTTATTATTTTCAGGTCTACATCTGTTTTCCTCAGAAAAAAAGGTTAACAAGCAGTGATAAGTTTATTTCTGTTAGTGAAACTTGTCTAAATGACAAAAGTTTCGACACAGCTTGTCATTCAACAATTGATTCTGGTGTCATTTAAGTTGAAAAACAGAATTTATCCGCCGAAGATAGCATTCATATTCTGCCATCCATTTCTCCGACGCAGCGAATCAGAGATGTGCATTAAAGATGGTTTTGAAGAACCGCAAAAGACTGTACGAACAAGCTGAACAAAATCTACAACAATTCATCATTGAAAGTCTTTTTTAGAAAGTAAAAGGACACCTCGTATGTTTCAGAGCGAAGAGCATCCACGAACACAATCCCTCAAAAAGGAATGAAAAAATATATATATAGCCAGAGCTAGAGACAAAGAAATATGCAGTGGAAAAAATTATTCTATAAGTGTCTTACTGCAAAATCCTTTTTCCCACGACATTTCAAGATAGATTTTATTTCCCACAATATATTGATCAGTGCACTACACTGTGTAAGAACATACAAATAGCAAAATCATTAACTGAAGTATAAATTATTTTCCAAGATATTCAGGAATACTAATTGTTCATCAACGAGTTACATTTTATTCCACTAGATAGATCTGATTATTTCATTATAATTTGTCGTAACAATCAGATATTTTTATTAGCAAATAAAGGAATAATCAATAATTATGTTATTTTCTACAAATATCTTATTTCTTAAATTTTTTTCTTATAAAACTTCAAAATAAATTTCCCTTTCCTTGAAATTTTAACTGTTATTGAATTCATTGCCTATGATCCTTAAATCCACCACTGTGTGGATATTGAAAGTAATGATTCCATTAGGTTGTATTCAGTTATTATTGATTTTTGCTTCATTTTAAGTGTTTCCTTTTATATGTTCTTGGTGCATTTTAGATTGACTATTAATAATTTGTTATCCTTATTTTAAGGCCAATAGATGTTTTTCCTCAGAAAAAAAAGTGTTAACAAGAATTGAAAGATTTATTTCTCTTATTGAAACTCATCTAAACGACAAAAGTTTCGACACAGCTTGTCATTCATCAATTGATTCAGGTGTCAGTTAAGTTGAAAAACAGCATTTATCCTAAGAAGATAGCATTCATACGGGGCCATCCATTTCTTCCATGCAGCGAATCAAAGATGTGCATTAAAGATGGTTTGAAGAACCGCAAAAGACTGTATGAGCAGGCTGAACAAAATCTGCAACAAGTCATCATTGAAAGTCTTTTTTCAAAAAAGGAAAAGGACACCTCGTATGTTTCAAAGCGAAGAGCATGCACGAACATAATCCCTCAAAAAAAAGAACGAAAAATATATGTATAGCCAAGGCTAGAGACAGAGAAAGATGCAGTGGGAAAAAGTCAACATAAAACCTTCTTCCTGCATCAAAATAAAAAAAGGAAAAAAGCATTTTTCTAGGATGAAAGGCGGGCATAGCGCCTCAGAAGACAAAGGCTGACGATAAGATATGTCAGCAGTGGCACTTTATTCGCCTGTGATTTAGTGTAGGAGTAAATCCATAAGCTGCAAACTTTCATGGAAAGTGACAAATACAATATTTTTCTGCAGACTTCTCTGCGCGATTTCTTTTTCCCGTTTGTTGGTGTTGGTACTGAAATATTTTTTTTCTTTGAGCAAAAGCACCATCATGTGAATTGGAACCCATCGTAGCTGATGACATTACCCACGAAAGTCTCTACGGAACGAATTCGCATTCAACTTGATTTGTTTCTGTTTCATGAAGGGAATTTGAGAAAGTTGTAGAAATCGCAGACATAAATATTTTGGGAATGTGCATTGCTTTTCATGATTTAAGTTCCTTACTTCTCTTTGCTATAATACAGATACTAAAGGAAGAGTCCATTGTAGACCTTTCTATATCTTTATTACGAAACTATAAAAGCTGTGCTTTAGCAAGGAATGTTGTTTGTTTCTGTATTCTGAAACGACCACTTTTCGACGATTCTATCTCATTAAGCTGATCCTAACCAAAATTTCACCTTCTGGTGTGGCGTGGATTGGAGGGGTGGCAGCTCACGTATCGTCCTCGTCATCTGACCGCGGTTCAAAATTAAGAGATCCGTCTCTATATAGCCTTAGTGTTGCTTTAAAACGGAGACGTTATTACAATAAACTAAACTTATTATAGGGAAAGACGCGGAAGAATGAGACCATTTTCAGACTTTTTTAAAGATTCTTTAACTTATTTACCCAATTAGATACTCTTGCTATATCCCCTTTTTTGTTCAATTATTTTTTCACGTGTATGGAATAATGTTTACCACACGATATTCACATACATGTGTATACGAATTTCTGATAGTACAAGATTATTCTGATATTTCTGATAATACGCGAATTTCTGATAATACGTGAATTTCTGATAGTGTAACAAACCTATTTCAACACAGCACCAAAGACTTTCCAGTGCTGCCATCTATACAAAAACACTCGTCAGAACTTGACTTCCCAAGCGAGCTCAGTTGATCTTATGGACTTGAGAGGCGCTGCAACACTTTTATGACCTCCCTTAGTTGTAATTGTGTTAGTTTCTTTAATCATGTATTTTGTTTGTGTTCTTTTTGTTTTCTTTAATTGTTTTGTGTGCAAGCTAGTATTTTATGTCATTAAATATATTTGCACTAAAATGGTGTTTTTCTTGAACCCCATCCTCACAAATAAATAGCTTAGCCACAATAGTATTATTTTAATTCAATCTACGAGTTCTTCGAGTTTATTTTATTTCTAAATGTTAACATCCTCTCCTTTCATCTTATCTCTCACCTCTATTTTGGCTCATCCTGACGCATGCTCAAAAGAGCGGTGGGCATTATCAAACAATAAATAAAGTTAGCAAATACAATTTTGGTGCTATTTTGAGATTTTAATTTAAAATTCTGAAATACCAATATTTTTACATCATAGTTTAATAGAAGTTTCAAAAAATGATACCAAATGCATAAAGAAGCATTAAAAATAAACCCAACATAATAAGCTTCATTAAAAATGTAACTAGTTTCAGCTAATCCTTTTTATGCATGAAGAGATGATAAAAGGTTTCATATCATAAATACCCTTATATTTTTACAGAAATTAAATAATGATAAGTGATCCAAATATGATGTGTCATATAATAAGGAAGTTAAATAAATTTGTAGATCAAGGGCTTACAAGCATTTTTCAAACCATTTATCTGCAATCCTCTTTCATGGATTAGATTAAATTAGATTAAGACTCTCATCAGAATATGCAGAAACGAAAGTTTAATCTAGTATTATTTAGTTTTATTAATGTCCAATTTTACAGCGATACTAGGGCTATTTTAGGACGAACAGTGTAATTTTTAGCCGCTATCAGAGGACGAGGATGACACCATAGATAGAATTCCCTTTCGGGACTTCCACACCACACTAAAGGGAGAATGTTTGGCCCTGACGGATTTAACAGGCAGTAGACATACTTTCGCGACGGTTCTTCGGTGGAATCAGATCTTGAATCCTAAGTCTTCCAGTTCCAAAACCGAGACTTTGCCACCAGACTGGCAGAGATCCATTGCAGAAACGAGAGCAGATGAAAATTTTAAAAAAGGCTGCACAGTAAGACAAAATGTATATTATAGTCCAAAATCATGTCAAATGTTTAAGGAGGAAATTAGAAGAGAGATGACTATTCAATGGTATGGTAGACAGATAATATCATGCAAAGGATGTATAAGAAATGATTTCCAAGAAATGATTTTCCAAGTTATACAAGTCATACTACTGACCTCTGACCAGCCATGAAGGCAGACAGATAAACCACGAAAAATCAAATGACCGGACCGCCGCAACAGCAGCACTGGTGGGAACTGTGGTTGAGCCCTAATGACCATCACCGGTCACGGTACAATCTTCCCAATAGGAAGTATGGATGGGAGGGTCCTATCCATCCAGTAACCTATCCACTATACAAAAATGGCCACCAATGTTTAGTGGTAGTTACTGGCTTATTAAGATGTCACCACACTGGACATTGGTTTTTTTTAATGCAAAAACTGGATAATTTATGAGCAGCAGAGCCAGTCACAATAGTTCCTATTTATACTGTAATAAAATAACTCCTTCTCCACTAGACCAGCAGTTTAGTAGGAAATACGCTACTGAAAACGATTAAACTATTATTACAGGGGCAAATAAATGCACCATTTGACAATGCAAGATGGTGCATATCGAATTATCTGTATTTCCTTTGTTTAAAGAATAGATTGAACAATAATGTGAACAAACAGAATTGAATTCTCTGAATAACAAATTTGATCCTAGAAAAAAATATTCTTCAATGCTTTTATGAACTCCGTCTAAATGGTTATTACAACACTTCCTTTTTGCCCCTTCTTTTGGAGACAAATAAAAGCAGACAAACCACAAAAATGCGGTTTTTCAGCAGACGATAGACAAGAGAAAAGATGGAAGGAAACCAAATGAATCTCTCTTTCCCCTCCCAAACTAACATTCACATAAACACTGTGAAAAAAGGGTGGAAAAGAGGAACAAAAAAATCCCAAGAAATGAAATTTCGTTCGTTCCTTCTTTTAGATATGTTGAGATCATGAAAAGGAAAAATAAGTTTGGGAGAAAAATCACACCCATTACTTTTCCAAGAGGCTAACAATCATACGCAGACTGAGGTGGTAAATTTCTGGGATCATCAAAGTTCCATTAAGGGAAACTGTTCCATCTCCACCCTTGCTCCCTTCCTGTCTTTATTCTCTTTCTCCTGATCCAATAGGTCTGTCTCCCTAAGCATTTTTCCGTTATGAAAATGCTTAAATCTTTTTTTTGCGGAACAAATAGGAGGTAACCCCTTTTTACGATTGGAGTTCTGAAAGAGAGAAAAGAAGAATCGGGGAATTACTTGGATGAGATATTATCTCGGCGTTGTTTATGATCGTTTGTTTGTTGGAACTAAATGGTTGTGTGAATATTCACTTTTTGGTGTGTAATGAAAGCATTTTGCAGTGAATTACTGTCTTGTTTTCTAAGGAGCAAAAGTGTTAGACAAAAGGATAATATATTTTTAAGACTTTAGTCCTTTTATGTATTTTTTGCGTTTCCCTTTCTTTTTTGTTTTTTATCCTTTATTTTATTTTTTTCCAAAATTTAAACGTATCTTCCCCTAATATAAATTATGAAACATATTTTATGTCAACTATCTAAATCTCTAAAGAAAAGTATTTTATATAGAGTTCTTTCAATGCTTTTTTCTAAAATCACATTTTCAACATATGCATAACAATATATTTGTCTATAGTTTAGTTCTTGTTAATTCTAGAGACATCTCTTTACATTGCTATTATATTTTTACCAGCTACTGGATTAGTTAAATATTATTTTGGATATCCGTTAATTCAAAGTTATAAACATCTAATAATGTTATGGTTCTTATGTAGAGCTATAAGTATATATTTATATAATTATTTGATTAGCCTAAATTGTTTTGTGAATATTCATTCTTTAATGCGTAATTAATGCACTTGGCACTGAATTATCATTCTGTTTCAGTGGAGCGAAGTGTTAGACAAAGAGATAACATAAGACATACTTTTTAAAAAACTTTAATCTCTTTTCGTATTATTATTTTTTTGCCTTTTCTTTCTTTCTTTCTTTTTTTCAAAATTGAAACATACCTTTTCATAAAATATATTATCAAATATGTTTTGTGTCAACTTTCTAAATCTCAAAAAGAAGTAGTTTTAATAGACTTCCTTCAATTTTTTTCTTCTGAAAACACATTTTCCACATATGCATAAATTTATAAGGGAAAGTCAAAAAATAAAGGGACTTTCGCAGTTTCTCTGCCCAGGGGTTATTTACACCACCATTTTTATGTGAAAAATTAAAAAAAGAATGTTGAAATCCAAGGGGGTTATATAGAAAAATAATGTATATTACAATTTTCCCCAAAATTAGAATAAATGTACTTATCCCAAAAGTCTCTTTACTTTTTGACTCTCCTCTGTGAACAAAGTGTGTTTAGTGTTTAGTTTTAAGAACTATTTCTTGATAACGCAATTAGACTATTACCAACAATTCGTTAGTTAACTATATATAAGTGAATATCTGCAGATTCAAAGTTATAAATATCTAAAAGCATTACGTTTCTTATATATTGATTTTTGCATATTTTTAATAATTTTTATGATTGATATACCATTTCTATTAATCAAAGTTCGCAGTTTTACGCCTATTTTAATTTCTTTTCCAAAAAGTTAATAAAACGTTTAAATTATGATAGCTTTATTTTAGAGAGAAAACTAATGTAATGTTGAAAAAGGAAACTTCTAGTAGATTTGTTCAACTTATGTTAGCATCATTGCATAGATTTTTAAAATAAATGAAGCTGAATTGATTATTTCAGTTATCTTTTCAAGTATCTTTTATGTTGCAGTGATTTGATGTTATTTCTCTGCTTCTGAAAATATTTTCCAGTAATGAAATGAAAACATTTTATAAATAATAATAATTATTTTGAACATAATAATAAATATATTCGAAATCATATCTATAAATTATGTGATGCTATATTCTAAGGAATGAATTACTTTATAAAGTAGAATGTTGAGCATAAAATTACCAACTTTGTTACGCTATTTCTTTTTCCTGCATTTCCTATCATTGCAATTCTAAAAGAGTTTCCAAAATCTTATAGTTTTGATTAAAAATTATTAAAAAAATGCTAAAGCTTTTAATCAGTAATTTCGAAGTATAATAATACGCAAAAATATCCTTTCCCATCAATTAATTTTTGGCTATCAATGATACAAAATATCAATGATTCAATTTTTTACACAAGTAATTCTTTACACCATTTAAAGCCCTTCTGAATAGCAAGTATATTACTATTTCTAACAGTATCTAAATTAACTATTGGGATACATTAGAGTGAAAATTCTTTATATTTAGCGCAAGCCATCTTTGGCGACCCATTGGTTTGCCTAGAAAGTACTGAATTCCAATTAACTTTCATACACATAACTTAATGGTTAGGATTCGTGCCGAAAATCTTTTTAAATGTTAAATCAAGAGGAAAATTAAAACCCCTTATTTTAGAAGCCTTACCCTTATTCTGCTCATTGTGCATATGAACCACACTAATAAAGTTAAATCCCATGACACTACAGTGTTTAAAACAAATTTAACTGTCCGATTCATTTATTATAACTGTATTTCTTATTATATCAATAACTCATAAATGTAATATCTATATTATATTTCGCAGTACCCTAACTTATCTATTTCATTCGTCATGTAAATTACACAAATATTAAACAAATTTTTGTACTTTACATAGCGTTTTAGTTCCTTGACTTCAAACAATGAAAGAAAATTTTACAATTAAATACTATTTGATGAAACAACAAAAACGATTTAAATGTGAGTGTAACAATATAATTGATTATTGAAAATTAAACATAAATCCCTCACCACACCCAAAATTAACGAAGTTCATGAAAAATTTGCCTGGCTATTAAATCAATTGTATAAAAAAATTATTCTTGCACTATAATTTTTTTAAAAGGCATTACTGAAAATCATCAAAATTTTTTTCACTTAGCCAACACATTTTAAAATTAAACTTACACTTAGTCAATACATTTTAAAATTAAACTTAGCACTTAGTCATCTTCATTTTTTAATGAAACAAAATTTTTAATACATTCCCCCACACACACACACACACACACACACACACACACGCACGCACGCACGCACTAAAACATGCAGAATAAATATAAAAACGACAAAAAGAACAGTCCCCACAGAAGCTCTTTCAAAAGACCATCGCCAGAAACTTCGGATGACGTTGACAAATTAAATAAGTAAAAAGGTCGTCGGAAAAAGTTCGAAGAGTTTGATGGTTGACTTGACAAAAGATTTTAGGAAGTCATTCATTACTTTCAGAAAGATTTCGCGCTAGACAGCGCCGCAGACGAGCGGCAAAAAGGAAATGCGAATTCGGGCACTTTACTCCAATATATGGATGTCCCTTCTTTCTCTTTTTTGGAGGAGTCAACTCAAACAGAATTTTTCCTTTGGTTTGAGTTTTAAATTTCTTCAGTTTCGGCGGAGCATGAAAAATCTTTTCAGCAACAGATAGAGACGTCTTAATTAGGAATGCGAAGACCCAGTTTGG
The DNA here is from genome assembly GCA_026543055.1 of Argiope trifasciata. Classification (NCBI taxonomy): domain Eukaryota; kingdom Metazoa; phylum Arthropoda; class Arachnida; order Araneae; family Araneidae; genus Argiope; species Argiope trifasciata. Next base: position 5,389,610 of record JAPMOQ010045993.1, read on the forward strand.
TGCGTTTGAAAATAAGTCTGCCGAAAAATGATAGGATTGTCGGAAAATTTCAGACAGCTTTTGAAATGTGTCGCGAGTAGTAATTAATTCAGTTTCGTAAATTTGAATGGTTGCAGATGATTTTTTTCTTCTTTCACAATTGAATTCATTATTTTTAGAAAGTGTTTAGATTAGAAAATGTCTTCAGAATAGTTCGTAATTATTTCCAGCATCCCAGAAAGGGAAAAAAGTGGGAGCTGAATTTTTTGAAATAATCGTACAGATGATTTACGATATTTTGCGGTAAATTCATTTTCTTTTCATAAACAGAAAATCATAATCAGAAATTCTAAAAATCATTTTAAAGTTTAATTTAATCAATTTATTTCCAAAGTTTTGTCTTGAAATAGCCCACATTAACTTCACTCTAAAATATTCTTTTATTTTCTGATTCCATTCCACTGTTTCTATTTAATTAATGCAACAAAAGCTATGTAGAAATGCTTTAGTCAGCAATTCCCGGGCACAGAGTGAAATGACAAAATACTTTCCAGCAAAGCACATTATTTTAAAAAATCCCTTGATTTCCTCTCTTCTGATTGACCTAAATGTACCCAATGTACCTAAGAATATTATTTTGAAAAATATGTGTAAAAGATTTAGCAAAGAAACGCGTTAATAAAATCATTACTCTGAAACCATACAAAAAAATGCCTTAAATTTTAATTTATGAATGTTTTCTTTAAAAAATGTGTTTAAAATTTAGAATTCTAGTACGTAATATTTAAAGATATTAAATAGCATTAAAATGCATACATGGAAAATAATGTAACTTCTCAAAAAAGAACAAAGAAACGCAATTCTAACTGTTTTAAAAAGAAAAGTGTTTTTTTATTAAATGAAAAATAGCCAATTTTTTGCCTTCTCATTTTAAGATTTCAACAATATATCGTCTTCACATTTTGAGGTTACAAGCGAAAGCCTCCTGTCATCACATGATAAAAAGGCATAAATAACCAATTTATTGCCTTCAGATTTTGATGCTCCAACAATTTATTGCCTTCACATTTGAGGCTCTAAATAAGAAGGCAATAAATTAACCTTCACATTTAGAGCCTCGAAATTAAAGCTCATCCCTTTTTAGCATGTGATAACATGATACAAGTGAAAACAGTATCATGTTATCACATGCTAAAAAGGAAAAAATAGTAATAAAATATTCTTATCTTCACCTTTTAAGGCTTAAAACAATTTATTGCTTTCGCATTTTGTGGCTCCAAAAATCTAAAAAGAAAACAATATCATGCTATCATATGATAAAAAAGGATAAATAGCCAATTTATTAAGTTCATATTTTAAGTCCCCAACAATTTATTGCCTTCACCTTTTAAAGCATCAACAACTTATTGTCATTCCTATTTTAAGGGTTCATAAATTAATTGCCTTCACATTTTGTGGCTGCAAAACTCTCAAGCGAAAACAATATCACGTTATCACAGGATAAAATATTGAATAAATATATTCAATATTGTCGATATATACAAAAAAATTCGACTTATCAAAGTAGCCATCTTTCGTTAAAACGGCTTCAACATTTTTCTTGCTCTTTATACAAGATTTGTTATTCAGGCAATGGCGACGAATTAAAACATGCTTCAGTGCAGAAAATTCAGCAAAGGGAACAATTCTAAACAAACAAAGAGGGAAAAGGAATGCCAGGCGGCCAATTAAATAAATATGCAAATTCTTTCCGGAATCGACAACAATATTTAAAGCAATTTGTGTGCTCCTCTGTTTAAAATCATTCTACTTCAGCGCAGGCAACAAGGAACAATGAAAAAACACTGGTAACTTTAAAAATTCAATATACCAGAAAAGAAGATGAGATTAAAAAATAAAATATAAATACAAGTACAAAAAAAAACGTATGGAACGTACTACCATTCAGCTTTTACCCGCACCCGTGACTGAACATTTTAATATTTTTGATGTTTTGCATATTCAATTTCTATCTATTTTTTATGACGGAGAAATCTATAATAAATTCTTCGCTGAATGCAGATATTAAAGGTAAAAGAAGAAAAGAAAAGAACGGAAAAAGGCTGGAAGAAAGAACATTTATAAATTTATGTACCCGCGCTAAAATTACATTTTATTACAAGCATCCTCCCCCCTCCCCTCTAGCGTCTTTGCAAGACGAGCGATAAGACATCTCCCCAAGAAATTCTCGAGAGACCAGGGCGAAGCGTGCGCGAGTGGAGTTGAGGAAGTGCGGCTGACAGTTAAGAAACGAATGATGAATAGTTTTCATTCGAATGCGAGCGTTGGTTTTTGTTTCCATTTGCTGTTTTTGTATTTCTTCGGGGATGCTTTGCATGGGAAAAGAGTAAGTAAAAAGTCTGCCACGATAGCGAATGATCCGTGAGGATTCTGCTCTCTCCTTCCCCCATTTTATTTTCTAGTATGGGAAGATACATTAAAACTGGTTTGGAAATTTCTTGGTTAAAGTCGCAGTCAGCAGTTCAAGTGGGAAGATGGTTTTGTTGTAAAGGGATTGATGACACTTGTATATGTATACGACAGATATAAATGTATCTTGGCAATATTAACTCTATCTTCTACATTCTGTACTTTTTTCAATTTCAGGAAATAAATAAGAAAAGATCCAGAAAAAATAATCATTTTCATCCAAAAGTAGAATCATAAACATGATTAGATTCCTAATAGATCAGGAAGAGCTGCTTCAATTAGAGTAATTCTACTATTTCTTAGGACACCATTTAATACAGCTCGTACTTTATCCATAACTTGTTTTTCATCTCCCTCTTAATATTTTAAACTTTTTTTTGCATTCATACTGTGCTCATTCATCCAGTTTCTTATACTCAAGAAGCTCAGTCTAGCATTTATCATCACTTGTTATGTTGTATTTTCATATATTTTGTCATTTGTCTGTATCTTTCAAATTAATTGTTGTGTACTTTTTTTTGTTAATAAAATCCATCTACATCTATACCAAACCGAAAAGGGGACACATGAGCTCTAGAAACGGAGGTGTGGAGTGGTGTTAAATGTTAAAAAGGTGTTAAATGTTAAAAAGGTGTTAAATGTAGCTTCTCATAGTAATAATAATGCAATAAATCAATAAACTGATTTTAAGAAAGATTTAAGCCCGAAAAGCCTAACATGTTAGAATATACAAGTTGTTGTTATTGCTTATCCCCCTTGGATTAAACACCAACTTAAACCAAGTTCTAGAAGGCGGTGAAAGAGGGGTGCAATAGCTTCCAACCCCTGAGTACCCAAGGGCAGAAGTTTGACTTTAGCTCATATGAAGATGACACTGACACATTCGCTTATCCAACCCCTTTTTACAAGGAGGGGGCCATTTCATGTACCTCATAAATAGAGCACAGAGTAAAGAATAACCATGCCCCAAATCAGCACAGGTACCAGGGAAGTCCAGATGACGGGGAAGAAGCGCTATACCTAGACCTGAACGTGGGAATACAAACTGTTTTAAAAATACATGCACTCAGTAAATAGCTATAATCTGAACCTTAATTTCTGCAAACAATACCTACTTCTAAATTTTATTACTCAAAATTATAAATACAAAGGTAGAATGTTATCCAATTACCAATCCATTAACCAATTATATTAATGATATTTTGAAGCATGCTATTAATTAATTATATGTGGCTTTTAAACTGCGCATACATTTTTAGAGACTCAATGCGATTCTACGCTTTAATTCTGAAATTGTTATTTAGTGTTAAATTTCTTGTTAAAAATTGCAAATCATAAAAATTTTGCTAACGGAAACGTTACATTTTATGTTCATTATAAAACGAACACCGGTATTTAAAAACTAAAAAAATGAAAACTATTAAGGTAAGCAACTACTAAGCAGTCTGCAAAATTTTCAACAGATTTCATTTGAAAGACTCTTGAATTTTTAGAATTATTATTTAATGATTTTCTGGATAATTGCATTATACAGCAGTTTAGCTAAAAACATTTTCAAACAGAAAATTTAAAATATTTTCCAATTTCCAAAACATTTTAACTTTGAATTGATGCAATTCTGTTTTACAGATTTTTTAAAAATTCATTTTATTTAAATACTAACACAATATAGCCATAAACTTTAAAACATCTAAATCTCATGAAGATTTTTAATACCTAATTTTAAATTGAAAGATCGAGTGGAAAAATTTCTCTATTCTCAAGATAAAACATAGCTACATGCTGATTTTCCTATAAATTATTTTTTAAAAATGAATTAAATTAAAAATATTATGCATTCAAAGAGACAGCTATTCTCGCCGGCGACGCTTTATTGTCAAAATAAAATCTGTATGCCTTCACTTCCCCGAAAAACCTCCCACACACAACCAAACAATTGCATGTTCGGAATTTCTCGTTCCCATATCTCAGTCTCTCACCCGCACCAGACACATGCATCCCATACTATGCAAATGCCCCCACTCTGCACACAATGCAGCAGGTCTAATGACATACGCTTCCCAAAATAGACATTCTTTTTCGCAGCATGCATTTCAAACATCACTCATTTGAGACTAAATATGGAAATAGGTGAAATTTCCCCTCTACAAAATGGCAACGCACCTCACTTTATACGTCTCCCCCCCTCCATCTCCTGGCGTCATCTCCTTCCAGGGCTTCTATCGAGACGGATGGGTTCCCATGGCAACGCCGGAGTATAATGGGTTCACTTACAGTCGAGACACGTTCACATGGCAGCATGTAAGACAAGAGCCAAAACCAAACAAAAAAATAACGCAATCCAATTTGCTCGCGTTTATACGCTCTTTCCCCGTATATTTCCGCTGCTCGTAGGAGATTCATATATGTATTTTTTTTTCATTCACACTTCTGGAGGGGGATGCACTTATTTTTTTTACAAAGTGTAATTGAGCTCCGTAATACAAGAGCACTTTGAAAGAGGATGTATGAGACTCTAGTGCAGCTAAATCTTAAGAGACGGGTTCCTATAGCAACCGCTGAGACAGTGAAGCTCATAAGTGCGATGTTATTATTCTTAATTAATATTTATCAAGGAAAGCGACTTCTTGTTGTTGTTATTTAAAGTCTTGAAGTAAAGAAGGCACAATGTTCTTCTTTAATGTGTTATAAAGCTTCCTTAATTTCGAAATTACTCTGTACAAATTATTCTGAATATACAGTGGAATTTTCTCAATATTTATTCAAAATCATTCAAAAGATTTGTTGAAACTTTATTCGGACGTTCCCAAATAGCGATTTCAATAACAAAGTGTTGGCAAATTTAATTTTAAAATCGAGCTTATAAAAACATACATATAAAATTAAAGGATGCCTTTTTTTTCCTTAGAAGAAAATTTTGTTTCCAACTATTAAAGTTTCAGTTTCATTGGATATAAGCAAACCTAAAAACTTAGGATCCAAATTAAAAATTAATTAGCATAATTTTATTGATGTTAATTATAAAACAATAATTTGTGATTTATAAAACAAAACAAATATTTTTGATCAAAGTAAGCTTTAAAAAATGGACATTAACGTTTTATAAATTTTAATTGGCTCTTTTGAAAGGAAAACACTTTTTTTTTGTCTTACAGCTCAATTGGATATATTATGTTATGTTATAAGAGCATATATGTAAATCAACAGTTAAAGATGTCAGGATTGGTTTCTATAGCAACCACTGAATGAATAGTGAATCCAGTGTTATTTTCTTTAATTAGTAGTTATCGAAGAAGAATGTTTTTGATGCAACTTTTTAGAAAGAAAAATCTTTTATTGGTTTTGTTTAATCGTTTTATTTTATTTATTAGAAAAGGCTATGGTGATTACATTGGAATTAATTTTTGAATAAATTAAAGAAAGTTATTTAAAGTTTAAAAATTTTTTTACATATCAGTCCTTGTAATAGTAAAATAGTAAATACCCTTTAAAAGCATGCTAATTAAATTAATGAATGAAAAATTATTTTTTTACAAGGTGAAAAGTTTTTTTAAAAATATCATTTAGTTAAAATAAAGTGCTAATAATGCTAGTAAAATATGATTTAACGTTTATCAGGGTTAAGTAATCGAATATAAAAAAATTGATTATCAGTAAAATTATACATACTTCTAGAAATGATAAAATGAAAAAATAAAAATAAAAATCTTACAATTTCTATAAATTATATATATAAAAAAAACATGTAGCGTTTTACAACTATTATATTTTTAGAACCAGAAAAAAAGAAATGCATTTCTTTACATATAAAGTTTGTACAAAATCTACGGAAAACTGTAATATTTATATATTTTCTTATTAAACTCATTTTAAAGATTATGCTTGTCTTTTTTTTTAAAGAATTAATCTAGCATTTTAACTAAAATATCAGTTTCATTTCACTTTGCATAAAAGAAGTGCATAAATGTATTATGGTAAACAGTTTTATTAATCTTATTTTCATTTTTATTAATAAATGAAACTATATTTTTATAATCATCGCTTCATATAAATGTTTTTATTAGTATTTCTTTAGACAATATTAATTTTTTTTCTAAAATTTGAATTCTGTATTAACCTTTATATTCTACAACAACTGACGATTTCAAAATGTAAAGGTTGAGTATATTTCTTCTGCATATTATGCTATTATTTTTGCTATCGTATTAAAACTTGGTCTTGAAAAATTTAATTAACAAAAAAATTTAATTACAACAATTTTGACTTATAAAAAAAGAATGGTTTTAGAATGAAGAAATTTTAACTAAACAATTATATTTTTTGTTACATTTGAATTGAAAAGTGAAGTTCAAAACAAATTATTACTTTTTTATCAATTAAAAGAAAATATAACACCAGTCAATAATCAATTATGATCCTTTTCATTAATTAAAAATAATCCAATTATATATCTTTGTTACATTTGAATTGAAAAGTGAATTTCAAAACAAATTAATATTTTTTATCAACTAAAAGAAAATATAACATCACTCAAGAATTAATTATGATTCCTTTTCATTAATTATAAAATAATCCGCATAAAATTAGCCCTCCCCTGCTTGTTATTAGGAAACTTTACAAGGTAAAGAAATCCCATAACTTTAAATCCCCATTTCTAAAAAAAAAAGACGAAAAAATATTTACTTAATGGAATATCCAACAAACAATATTTATTGCCTGAATAAATACTTTTTTTTGTATTTCTGATATTTAAATAAAATCATACAGAAATTCAATTAGTAAAAAAAGCGAATCAACGCCATCTTATGACACAGAAGCATAATATAACATGTTGAGATTTTCAATCTTTTTTAATTATTGTTACCTAAATACAGAAAGGGGGAGGAGATAAAATGAGACATATTAAAAAAAGTCTAATTCAGTGAAAAAGTGTCAGTCACGCATTATTCACTCCTTTCCCCACCTCACGAAGGCAGTTTAATATAATGGAGATTATTATTTTGTCCACTTCATTAATTAATTTAAGGCAACAGATGGTGATGATGGAACCATTGATAACTTTCCTTTCTGTTTTTTTCTTTTATTTTACGCTACACCGTTTTTCTTTTTCTTTTCTTTCTTTCTTTTTTCTTTTTCTTTTTCTTTTTTTTTTTTTTTTGTTGAAGTGAGACATCTTTCTTCCTTTAAGGGGTTCTTTTTTTCCCTAGCCTTAAAAACATTTATGAAAGTGCAATTTTTTTCTTCTGTCTCGCTTAATAATTTTCTTTCCTTTTTCAATCTAGTGTTAATCTACACCTCTTTCTTCTTTTTTCTTTTTCTTTTGAAAATTGCTTTATCGTTTTTTTTTTCAAAGTATCAGTCGTGTTTTTCTTTCTTTTTCACTTCTTGTATCAACTGAAATTTTTCTTTTTCGAAAAATTGGTTCAAATTGCAAAATTTATGCGTTTTCCTTGATTTAACGATACTTTGCTGGTATTTAAAGTATTGTCAAATTATTAAGTATACAAGAAAGCAGTTAAAATGAAGTTGCCATAACTTTACTCGTTTTATGTGTGATTAAACCATTTTTAATATAGTATCAAAATTTACTTTTCAAAACTTCAGCTGTTAAAATCATCATTATTTTATATCTAATCGTTATTTAAACCATCGTTATTTTATATTAATACAATTCAAAAAATCATTTATCCAAATTTTAAGCAATTTTTTAAAAAGTTTTTTAAAAGCATCTTCTTTCTGAAATTCCTTTTACTAGATATGAATAAGAATACTTATTTTAAAAAACACATTTCGATACTAAAATACATATCAAAATTTGTATGAAGCGTCGTTTAAATTAATTATAAGTTAAACTCAGATCTCAATTTAAAGTGATGATAGTGAGGGGTGTATTATAAAGCAATATCAAGATCATAAAAACTTTAAAAGCGTCTTTTCTCAGGATTCTCGAATACTGCATCATCTTAATAATATTATTGTTGTTGTTGTTTATTCCAGTGACTGATTAACGAGGGCTTATCTTTATATATTTTGTTTACATTATTTTTATTAGAATTACACTAATTTTTAACATTTATTATTTATAATCAACTTCAATCTGAAAGCTGCCCAAATTATCAATATTAACACTATCCTTTTTCTTCTCTAACAAAATCCTTCTGTGGAATTAACTCTCCATTACCTACTGCACTTTTCATTTCGACTCCATACTTTCTCTGTCCGCTCTTCTACATAATAATTTTTTTATGGCAGTTTCAGGTTGTGAAGGATTCAACTCTTTCATCTGATACAATTTTGGAGAATTTTACACAACTTATCAGCAAATGCTTTAAAGAAATCTACCTGACATTAATTAGAATTTAGTGAATGATCATATTAAAATTAAATTAATTATAATTTTTCATCAATTAAAGTTTTTTTAAAATTTAATTTCCATTTTTGAAATGATACACTTGGATTCATTTTTTCTTTTTAAAAATAAACTCGTAAATGTGAAGCAGCGCTTAACTACTAATTTATGAATAATTTATGTGGTTGAGTCCACTTTGTTTACTCAAAGAGGAGGATAGAAGACTCCTTAACAAAGAAAGGAAATTAAAAAAGAAATTTCCTAAAAAAAAGGAGTTGCTGCTAAAAGTTTGCATTATGTCAAAAAATAAGACATTTTCTCAGATATATTAAAGCATTTCTGATATTCATTCATTTTCAACAGGAAAGGGTCGCCATCTAGTGAAAAGATTCAAAAAATGAAAAACAATAATAAAATGGATATTTTTTCTCAGTTATAGTGTGTGTTTTGCAATTTATTATAGTTCAAATGTAGTTGAATAAAGGATAATTAAATGAACAAATTAGTGTTTCAATCTAAAATCAAATGACAATTTCTGATTTCAGATTGACTGTTGAAATTCAAATTAATTCTCTTATTCTAAAACACCAATGTATTTGGCGATTATTAAATTGCTGCAAGGAAACGGGGAAAAAAAAGGAGAAAACATTCAGATATAAATGATATCTTCATAACTTTTTTCAATAAACAATAGTAAAAGGAAATTCGAAAATACAAAACACAAAATTATTTTCCCAGCGTCTAGTGTTATAACAATGAGGTAAAGACCAGGAAACAAAAAAGTGCAATCTACATTTATGTTGTTTATATTGCTTAAAACTGCTTCGGTAGTGTGTAAGACAGTAACAAATAATTTTTTTATGCAGAAATTTTAAATAAATATTCAAAAGATGCTACCAGCAACTAATGAATTGGAAAGCGCACTTACCTTGTTGTCCAGTAGATGACGCCACCAGCTTGTTCTTCCGAGAGCCTGCCGCTGCGGACGGATTAGAAGAGGATGGAATGGAGCTCCCAGCATCTTTGTTGCTTGGGCAAGGGATGCTGCGCCCGCTCGATGGACGAAAAGGCGACGGAAGCCTAAAATGAGGAGTGAAAAAAAGCTTATAGACTTATAAAATGTATCAAAGAACGAATGGTAGATGTGTTTTAATAAAATAAATTTTCCACAAACTGCTTTGTAACGTTTTTGTTCTTTCTACAGCGTTTATGATTTTAAATAACCAATAATATTCAAATGACTAATCAGGTAAGATTATTATAATTATAACTATAAATAGTTTTAGGCATGAAAATTTCATTGCGAATGCATTTAAGAATGGAAATATAGGAAATATATTTTAAGAAATAAGACAAGTTTTAAGATATACAGGGAAATACAATATAAATCAGCAAATTCAATAGGTTAAATATCACGAAAGTAAACATTAGCAATCTCTTTTAATGTCTCTGTGCAAAAGACATTGTCGATAAAATAACAAATTTTATAAAACAGCTTTTTATCGAATAAAAGTAGATAAAAAGCATTACATTTTATTTTTAGATATGAACATTGTATATTGCTATTGCATAGCCTCAATTTAAGTAGGAACGCAATTTATAAACTATACAAACTTTAAAAATTAAATCTCCTGTTATATGAAAAGATTTAAATAAGTTGTTTAAAATATGGAAAGGGTTAATAAGGTTAATTAGTTAAACTATTAAAAATATTACACAATAAGTGAAAGAAAAACTTACATCTTAGCATATAACCCATTTTAATACTATTAATTCACTAAGCAAAAGTTTTACAAAATTGTGAATTTTTATTGGGAATTTATAAGAAATAAAACAAAAAAAAGTTGGATTCTTGGGAAATCTGTAAGATGAAATATCAACATATTAAAATTCATTTTTGACTGAGATATTATTTATGTATTTCAATAAATGAGATTTAAAGGAGTTTAATTTTTTTAAAGCTGTTGTCTTTAAAGTTATATATACCTGATTTTAATTTCACTAAAGACAAGATTTTTAAAACTTACTTTGAGAGCATATCACTCCCTAGAGATGGCGCCACCATTCCTGACTTCACCACTGCAGCCGTGTTGACGTTAGTTGACGCAGCGGAAGAGGTGACAGTTGAATTAGCAGTGTTTTTTGAAGCAACACTGCTGGAATTTTTTTGAGCTTGTTTATATCTTGACAAGTTAAAGAATAAGCTCAGGATTACTTTCAAATTTCCTTCTCGTACATCTAAGAAATAAATACATAAACAAGAGTGAATAATACAAATAACAAATAAATTATATATCAATATGAGATTTTTCTTTCTTTTTGGTATTATTATTAATTTGAATAAGAGATTAAGATTCATTTTCTTTCAGGATTATTTTTATCGAAAAATCCCTCAATTATAAATTTTTCTGTTTTTATTGGAAATCTAGCTTTATTCCATATGATTTTTTTTACTCTCTTCCAACTCATATATTATACCATTATTTATTACCAAGCTCCTTTTTAAAAAATATACTTATTATTTATGTTACAATTAGATCAATTTAATAAGATTTTCACTTAATTTAGATTGATCTGAATCTTAATATATGATATGGAGTGAGCTGTTTGCTTACTCCTTACTTATTAAGAAAACTTTTTATTTTGACTAAGAAAAATGACAAGCATTTTTCAAAATATTTCTTTCTTGACAAAAGATTAAATTTGCTGTCAAATAGTTACCTTAATAAAATAATAGTATATAATAATATAACAGGGCCCAGAATATATTAATTTATTAAATTAATAATAAATTATAGTTTTTTTTAAAAAAATGTTGATATCTTTTGCCATATTTATAATCTTACGTATTCGCATTTTTCTTAATTATGAGATAATTATTTTTAAAATCTTTAAATAAATTCTCAAAACAGTGACGTAGCTGCATAGCAACTATTTAATAAAAGTTTAATAGCACGTTAAGATTAGCAAAATTTGAGTCTTACCAGGTATTATATTATCTATAAGTTATTTAAGCTCAATTTTTTTTAAATTCAAAATCTGCGTTCTATAAAAAAATTGTAAACCGTTCAGAAACTAAATTTCAGCAAAATTTTCCAAAGAATGAGAAAAGTTTGATACAATTCTTTAATTGTCATTAATGCGGAAAGATCATAAACAAGCAATTTTCAAGTATTCAAATTTATTTTGGTTGCATGTGTAAGAGTTGTAGCCCAAATGAAATATGGAATATTTGAATGAAAAGAGTATCATTATTAGAATCAAAAGCAAGTACCTTGAGCGTTATAACATAGTCCCCTAGTTAAATAGTATATCTATGCCTGTGCTGTAGAAAGATGGTGGTTGATTCTTGAGTTTCCTTCACTTCACCGTCCGAATGAAAATGTGTTAATTGTAAAGCTCTCTTTGGTGGCATAAAGAAATGGAAGTCACAGAGTGATAAATACGGACTGTACGGTACTCTAACATTTCCCAATGGAATTCTATTATGTTCGTATCGGTTTCACGATCACAGTGTAGGTGGACATTGCCATAGTGAAGGATCACTTGTTTTATGAGAAGGTTTGACCATTTGCTTTGACTGCTTTCCGAAATATCGTTAGATTGCTGAAGTATTGTGTTGAATTAATAGTATTCACTTGAGGTAGAAAATCAATCAAGAGTGGTTCACGGTAGTCGAAGCATCAGAAACCGTATAACCACTCACTGTTAAGATCCGAACACATGCATGTATTGCACGACTTTACTTTAAATCAATTTTCTGAATCACGAATAGATTTCACTGTTGAATGCGTTATGCATTGCACACCGCCCACCAACCTTTATATCCTGGTTCGGCGGCGCTGTGATAGCCGCAGTCATTCGGACGAAATTGCAAGTGTCCACTTTTCATTTGGGTAACCAATATATATATATTTAATTTTTAACGTTTTGCAAACCAAAATGAACAAGACCTTCTTCTTGCATACAGCCGACAACCCCTCCACCACTGAACGCAGCAGTATCGACAGGATTAATGAACAAGACCTGGTGGGTGAAACATACCATCCAAATATCTTCAAGTTTTTAAAAGCCATCGGCCTTTATTCTTGTATTTAGTAATCTTTGACTTTCGTTCATGTTTCAGCTTTTACATAGCTTCCTTCACAGGGGCCGCGGTGGCCCGGTGGTAAAGTCTCGGCTTCGGAACCGGAGGGTTTCAGGTTCGAGACCCGATTCCACCGAAGAACCATCGTGTGAGGGGGTCTGTTGCACATTAAATCTGTCAGGCCAAATGTCCTCCCGCTGATGTGGCGTGGTGTGGAGAGGGGGGTGCCAGTTCAGGTGTCGTCCTCGTCATCTGACCGTGGTTCAAAATGACGAGGTCCGTCCCAAAATAGCCCTCGTGTTGCTTTAAACGGGTCTTTAATATAACTAAACTAAACTAAACTAAACTACATGGCTTTATTGTAATGCCTTTATCACAACAGAGCTTTATTTGATTTTTTAACATAATAGTAAATTAGTTTCCTGCATTTTTACCCTGATACCTTCCGCTTTCATGTTTTTATTTTGTGTGGTTCTGTTGTCTGCTTTATTTCCTTGCCGTTTTCTTGGCGCATCATGGCCAAACATGGCTTTTGTGCCAGAAAAAACGAAAAATCAAGTCAAGCAACCATAATAAAATACTTTGAAAATAAAAGGAAATAAAAAATTCGAATCGCATTAAAGATATTTTAGATTTTCTTGTAAACAATACGATTATTATTATTATTATTAATTAATATTTATTATTATTAATATTTACATCAAATCAGACATTTCAAAATGTTTATGGTTCAGTATGATTATTTTTCTATATCGAAAACTTTAATATTATATTTCGATTGTGATGACAGAGAGAGCAATGATTTATCAACAAGTGTCATCAAAATTTATCATGACAGGATATGAGATGCTGAGGATGTTTTACCTTTCGAAGTGACTCCCTCTATGGATACGCCCAGCTCCCCGATGAAGGAGAGGCACTGCGTGATGTTTTCCACCTGAAACGAAAAAGGAGACACATGTTTAAAAATTTCAGAACCAACTATCAACGTTGAATACAATTAAAATTTGAGTTAATTGTGCTAACATTTTATGCGTTTAGCAAATATTTTGCATTTTCATGTTGTTTATAATTGCACAATCTAATTATATAACCTTTAACATTCACATAATTAAGAAAGTAATAAATTTGTCTATTTCTCAGAGTGCTCTCTAAAACAATTACAATGCATTAAAAATTAATTATTGTTAAATAACTAATTAAAAATAGTTAATAGACATGAAGGCCGACGTCCTGACTTAGGGGTAGCGTTTCTTCTCCATGATCTGGACCTCCCGGTTCCGAGTCCTGGTTTGGGCATGGTTGTTCTTCTGTGTTCTATCCGAGAAATGTATTAATGTGCCCCCCTCTCCACTGTAAAAATGTGTTGTGCCAGCGAATGTGTGAATGTGTCATTTTCATATAAGCTAGAAGTCAGACTTATGCCTTCAGGTACACAGAGGTCGTTACTCTTAGAAGCTGCTGCATCCCCTTTCCGAGTTAACACGAACACTATCTTTTTCTATCATGATTGATAGAAAAGAAACATCAGATCAAATCATTTTTGATTTTGGCGATTTTGCATTGTTGTAATACTTGGCAATGTTGAATACCCACATTAAAGTAAACAATAATTGAGAATTTTTCGGCGCACGGATCTCTTATTCAGAATATTTGACAGACTATGGTAGCAAAGTCACAAAAATTCGGGACCAAACAAGCTCAGACGCAAGGGATCCAGCGTTGCGGCTGAGGATTTTGGATTTAGATCGCTCTGTTTATTATTTTTTAACCTAATATGTGTGGAGGTTTCAATAAGAGAAAACAATGTCATGCATCAATGGAGATGCTAAGGGGGGCAAACATCTTCATATTAGCATGGCGTAGAAATCTAGAGGTGTTGTTGATAAAGAATGCAATTAACATCTGTCCCCAGCTTAAAATGTTTTTTTTAAATTGTTCGAGCATAGTTTTAAAAAATAAAATGTTAATCAAAAACTAATTTATCATTACAGATATAAATAGCGTTCACGTTTCTTCACTTTTAGATAATTTTACTAAGTATGAGCAAAAAGTAGGATTATACAAAAGCTATGCTCACTTTTTAATAGAGTAATAATATGTACCAGACACCAAACTTCTCTCCAAAATAGAGATTTGGTACATACTAAGAAGTGTAATGTCACCCCATATATAATTCAGATTTAGTTCCTAGAGATTACATATTTTTTTCCTACAAATGCACTTTTTAAGAATCAAATTATTTTCAGAAAATAAAATTAAGCCAATTCCTTAATGTGCATGGGTGCCATTTCTGCCAAAGCAGATGAATTAATTCCAGCATTCTATAAAAAACGTGGAATGTAATGAAGCTACACTTATCCACAATAAATATGCGGAAAAAATGATATGCATATCTATTGATATATACAAAAATTGTTTGATGATATTGCTCTTAATATCATTTGTAGTTATGTAACCTTTAATTTATAATTTTCATTGGCATTGTAAATTTTCAATCTGACTAATCTGCGTAAAACTGAATCATTAAAGAAATGAAATGTCGTTAAAAATTGTCATTTTATTATATTTAGATAGTAATTCTGCTTGTGCAAATAATTTTTTGTTTTAATTATCTTTGTCTGAAGAAAGCAATACTGTACAATTCCTTTTTGCAGCATATCAGATATAAAAAAGAAGATATTAGCTTTTTCCTCAGCATATATTTCTGAAGAATAAAGAACTTTACAAACACGGCATATTTAATAATAATAATAAAGACAAGTGCGTTCTGTCAAAAGTCGTTTATGGCAAATCTTTTTTTATGCGATTGTTGGCACAATCCACACCTTTGTATGCAAATCTACCTCAACGCACGGCACCCCGATGAATGCGAAGAGCTATCCAGTCTATTTTAGCTCCGCTTGAATAAATATTGGTTTTCCTCGCTTATGAAACGGAGGTTTTTAAACTCCGATGCGAATTGACTTAGGAATGTAAACATTGCGTAACCGCCGTATTATCGTGGAGTTTAAGTACACCTGCCTTCCGTATTCTTACGAAGAAAGGAAAGTGGGAAGAAATCATTGCTTTTAAAAAGTTTACAAAAATATTTTTTTCTCTTCTTAAGGAATGGAGAGATAACTAAACTTCTTATTCAATACTCGAAAAGGTTTTATAACAGGATACAATAAATATATTTATTGAAAATATGATTTATTAACATGTGTGAATATGATCCTGTTTTTGTTAGGAGGTTTTGGATAATCGAATGCAATAAATTGTGGAAGTCTCAATTTACGAAGGCCACAAATTGGCGATTTATCTCTTTTATCATAGGAAAACATGATATTGTTTTCGCTTGAGATTATAGGCAACAAATTAGCTTTTTATTCTTTTTTAATTTGTCTACGAAGAGTATTAGAATGTATATATTTTATTATTATTATACAATTTCGTTCTATGTACTATGTAACAAGAACTTAAATGGAATTCTAAATTTGCTCAAAAAATTATCTTCAAATTTTACATTAAGTAATTATTGCTTTTTTAAAATTAAGTAATTATTGCTTTTTTTAAATTAAGTAATTATTGCATCTGACACTTTATATTATAAGTCTTTTAAACTCTGTAAGTTTTAAGCTAAACTTTTTCAACTTAAATTAACACATTTTTTTAAAAAATTTCTTTGCCGAAAGTTAACTATTCAATCGCTCCTCCTCCATCCGGTATCGTATCCGGTTACAAACCTACATACTTGATCTCAATATCTTGCTCAACAATTTAACACAATAAAAGTATTGTTATGTATTTTCCCATGCCCAAATATCATTTGACTGGACTACAAATTGATGAATTAAACTAGACAATGCTCAACTTATTTTTTTTCATGATTTTTAAGCGATGATTGTTTCCAGCTGAAAATACAGCCTTCTCAAATTCACAAAATATGCATCAATTTAAATCATTTTCTGAGCATTACGTATTATATAAAAATTATTTATATAAATAAAAATGAATGTTTGTCTGTATGTCTCTTATGCCTTCTTAAACTGTACATCCGTTGCGATGAAACTTGGTCAGCTTATTCTTTACACGGAATGGTTTTAGGGATAGGACAATCATTTAAAATTAAAAAACAAAACGAATCACAATCGCATCTATTTACCAAAGATTAATCTCCAAATAACTCGCAGAGGAGACAATAGATTCTGTAAACATACTAAGTCGAAGTTAAAGGTTAATACTTTGTAGCTATATGACTCAAATATCATGCAAGTCCTCTTCACAGGTTACAACTTTATTTCAGATTATGCGAGAAAGTTTTTGGGAGACCAACCCTGGGAGTTTAAAAATTTTAGTTAAATTTTAGCGTCTTGCGCAGTAACTACTACAAATATTGTAGAACAAATAATTTTGCACCATCTTAAATTTCAAAAATCATCTTTTATAAATTAATTATATCAACGATGTTATAGTGTACATATATTTCCTTTGTTTAATCAATTTTGAAAGAAAGTATTTTAATCACATTATCTAAAATTAAATTTAAGAATTCTGAACGAATATTACACGAACCACGAGACATAATAAATAGTTTCTTTCATTACCACTCTGAAAGAATATCAAGTTTAACAATTCCAAAAGAATACAAAAATCTAATACATAAAAATGAATATTTGTTCGTTCGTATTTTATGTACTGTCGTACCGTTCATCCCATTTTGATAAAGCATTGCCAAATTATTGATTGATTGCACTTAATATTATTTTTTTCGGCAGCAGCAACGCACCAGGTACCAGATAGTATTATATATATATATGGGACCCTTAAAAGATTTGGTTGTTCTATTACGCTCGATTGCCAAGAAATTATTTCGTATTTTTACTTTAATAATTTACTGAAAATTTTTCAAACACATAAAAAAAAAAAAGGAAATATTTACCAGTATTTCAATTGAAAATCTTATATATTTCTGTTCCATAATTTACAATGAGATCTGATCTATAGCTATTTTTCGATTTGTTGATTTTTATGAGATTGAAAACATTCAATTCCAAATGCATCATCTAATGCCAATATTTATAGGCAGTATCAACTAAATACAGATTAAAAAAAACTCTCCAATAAATAACAATTTCGAGTAGAAAAAATCTAAAATTGCTTTATTTTCTGTATTTTATATAATAGTAGGTCTCAAGCAATAAATAGAAGAAACGGCCCCTTGCGATTTGAAGATGAGTGACGTTAATGAAAAGGCGGTGCCGATTTTATTACATCTCCAAACAAAGGGTGTCCGTTCCGTCCTTTCACTTACAGGACATTGATTCTTCTATCAGCTCGCAATTGAAGGGTGGTTGTCCTGCTATAGCATTGTCTCTACAATTAACAAAGGAGAATGTGTGTAAAATACCGGACAGACTGTTTGATCGAAAGCTACCAAATTTGGCATTAATTAAAAATTAAACCAAATTTTTGTTTTTTTCTTTTTGATAACTAACTAAAATATTAAGGGCCTCGGAGGCTTGGTGGTAAGGTCTGGCTTCGGAACCGGAGGGTTTCAGGTTCGAGACTTGATTCTACCGAAGAACCGTCGTGTGAGGGGGTCTCTTGCGCGTTAAATCTGTCAGGCCAAATGTCCTCCCGCTGGTGTGGAGAAGGGGGTGCCAGTTCAGGTGTCGTCCTCGTCATCTGACCGTGGTTCAAAATGACGAGGTCCGTCCCAAAATAGCCCTCGTGTTGCTTTAAAACGGGACGTTAATATAACTAAACTAAAATATTATTACACAGAAATTATTTCTACTTTGTTTTAAAATGTAAAATATTGTCTTTTTGATTATACGAATTTAATAGTCACGCGTTTTTTGGTGAGTTTAGTTTTTTTTTTCAAAATATAGTTTTTGCCTAATTTCCAATAATAAATTGCATTGTTGCTCCGGAATTCACACCTTTTTAATAGTTTTAAAAACATTTCATAGCATCAGTTTCTGTCAGTACTGAAAGTAGAAGTAAAATTATTCTGTTTAAAATGGTATACTTTACAAGGTGAAAAAAAGTTTAGTAACAATATCATAAAACTAAGAGGATAGACGAGCCTAACATTTACGTTTTTAATATTATTATAATTGCATCAGAATTATTTCCATCAGGAAGATTCTCATAACCAATGAATAGATGTTAGATAATCAATATAAAGCCACTTTATTATCTAATTGACAAACCCACTGACTGCAGAACCATTTCGATTTAATCCGAATTTTATGCGTCTCTTGTTTTATCAATAGCTTCATCTAGGGCCAAGAGTACGAGTTAGCTACTCAAGCGTCACAACCCTTTTACGATGCGGACTTCATTCTTCATTTTATCCACTGATAGCAATTTAGATTTGGATCAGAGAAAAATCACCTCTGAACCAGTACCCCCAGTGGTATTACTATCGACATGCAGGACTTTGTAACCACGATCGAATTATACGTGCTCCAGCAGCCACCACACACGAAGATTTTCGGCTGGTGGAATTCGAACTCGCAACCCAAGGTATGCGAAAGGTAGCCCTATCATCCAGGCTACCCCGGCCTTCTGAAACTGTATCTAAATAATATAACTGAAATTTAACGTGATAATACTTCTGAATAACTACGATGATCGAAAAAGATGACAGTAATAAAGGTCAAATGATTGAATAATAACGATGAATGAAATTGGTGTTCTACAAGTCAAGTATTTCAAATGTCATCATTATAAACTATTTAACATTTATTAATGATGGCCTGGTGAAAGGCCACCAGTCAATCTACAATGACCTTTACAAAACTAAATTAAAATTATTAAACCAAAGTCTCCTTCCTTCCCGGCTGCGTTTGATTGACTTAAAATAATGAAGAGTTAGACAATATTTAAACTTTCTTCACTCAATTTGTTTTGATTATAAGAGTGGTACCTGATAAACGAAAAAAAAATAATAACTGTATTGTCGTCAACAGCAATAACACGTCTTTTTTTTTTAAGCGAAAGTTATTATTTGCAAGAAATTTCGGAAGTATAAAAACCTGTTGTATTACAATATATAATTTTATTGCTTATGCATGTATGCAACATACTTTCACATGTCCTTTAATTTGTAACTTGCGTAATTTTTATGCAAATTATGTAGCATGTATTAAATTATGCAAATTATGTAGACTTTAAGTCTAAAGTTGTTTCAGAAAATTAATTTTTTGAATTTTTGAAGCTTTTTATGTCATTTGTTTTATAAATTTATTTAATTGTATTTATTAGCCTCATGATGCGATTAATAGTCAGAATAGTTCACCAATGGATAATACAAAAAAAAACACACCTTGATTTCTTAACCTTATTCAATAGTCTGATTGTTCATTTGATCACAAGAAACTAAAATTAAATCATAATTAAGCTACACTCCTTATTTGTCTATTCCATTCCTTAAAAGGAATTAATTTCTTACTTAGATCAATTTTTTGGAGCTATCTGAGCGCTATCTTAAGGCTGACTCCAGTAATTTTAAAATCATGGCCAGATAACAAGGACGACATCTTACGACATGCCCTAATCTACATTTAGACTTCCCCCACATATCATAAGGTGAAAATTTTACCTTTGATAGCTGTAACCCTTAATTAATTGGTTTTTATCATAATCAAATCAGAGAAGATATTCTACTAGAGATGCATGCTTCTTTATTAATATAATAAAAATCCTGAAAATGATATTATATTAAAAAATTAGATCCTTGAGGAATTTCATTATGTGCAATTTCTTTTATCATATTTGAATATCACATTTGAATTCTTTTATCATAATATATTTGAATTATTTAAGGTTTGTTTATATCTGAGAAATTATAATTGGACATATGTATGACGCACATATATGATGTTAAAGAATTAATGTACATTTGCACTTTATACATGATCTTTCTGGAAACCAACCTACAGTTTCGAAACCAAGATTTCACTACGCCCCATCTTTTCTCTAAAAAGAAATATTAAGAAAAAGGATCCGTGATTTAATTTACTTTTATTATATTTTAATCTGCTTCATCTTATTATATTATGATTTCCCAAAAGTTTAGAAACTTTTTTAGTAATACTTGGCGACGTCTATGGCTTGCAAAAATTTTCATGAAGAATTTAAAAAGAAAGAAAAAGAAAGTAGAAATAATTATTTTTCAACACCTTCCCAAATATTTTTTCTGCAATCATTATTTTGCAATAAAATTAAAAAATACTTTTTTCTCCTTTTTGGAAAAAAAAAAATGAATTTAAACTTTTGTTTTTCTAAGTTTGATGAAACACATTTATATTATACTTGCGGGATTATTATATCTTCCGTTTTCTGAAGAATAATTTTTTTAAAAAAACGGGACAGAGCTATACAGTTTCCTCATAACCGCGAGAAAAATGAATTTGTTATTTTTTCTCTTCTTCTTCAGAGCTCTTTTTTCTATGGGGAATTAATTTATTCGCCTCAGATAACTAAGTCTTCTTTAACAGAGATTTAACATCAGTCCAATAAAAAAGAAAAAGAATCCAAACCAGAAAAAAAATTGCTAATGAGACCAAACAATGTACAATGCACTCCAGCTATATTCTTTTTGCGGAAAAAATTGGAAAGATTTCTTTCTTCTTAAAAAAGAAATAAAAAAAAAAAACTCTTTTTTTTTCTTTAAACAATAAAAAGAAGCAATAGATGAAAAAAAAAAAAAAGGTGGCATCTCAATACAGACATGAAAATTGATCTTGTTTAAACTAAATTAACGAGACGTTTACAGATTTAAGGTTTGGCTGCACTGATCGATCAGACGATATTATTAAGAACATTAGCGGCAGCTGTGGAAAGCAGAGCTAAATACATCTCCAATGAAGGAATAATTAATATATTCTTTCCCGTGGAAATTAATTATGGAACTTCTTAATTGAAATCTGAGAGCGAAGAATGCACGCAATGAAGAAATTGCAATGAAAATCTAATGTAATGAGAGATTTTTTTTTTCTTGATTAAAAGTTTGTTGCTTGGAACGTTTCCTAAAGAATGTGCATAATCATGAGCGATAGAGGGTTTAAGAAAGTTTATAAACATGCAAGAAATTGTTTTACGGAAACCCTAGAGTATTTTGTAAACAAATTTTTATCATTGCTAATAATAAAGATAATTGTATGAGATTTGATACTTCACAGATCAAAATGTTGAAACCAGAACTACAAAACGTTGTTTACACATATTTTGAAGAATTTTTTTCAAAAGATTTTTCATAATTTTAATTAGTTAAAAATTATTAGAGATGCTCAAATGGAAAAGTACGAAACGACACTGTGAGTATAAATTAAGACTTTATTCAAAGTATAAACCGTAAGACTGAGCGCAACGATCTCATTGATTAGTAAACCGATGGATTCATTGTTCCCAGAATTCGTATGGCCGTGACCCAGTCCTTCACAGAACCCTTGAGTTCGCCGTTCGAGGTGAAGATGTTGTTCAGGGAACGAAACACAGGAAAATCACAGGGCGATATGTCCGGGCTGTAGGGTGGACAGTCGAGCTGCTCCCACTTGAACTTGGCAAGTTTCGCGTGTGTGATCCTGGAACGCGAGGACGCGCATTATCATGGAGCAGAACAGCACCCTCAGTGAGTAGCCCTGGTTTTTTGTTCTTCATGGACCTGCCCTTCAACTAACGAATTTTGCATTGTGAACACCATCCGTCTTCACATTCACTGCCATTTCAATTGGACGGCACTCTGTATAAGAGCATCTGCTCTCTCATGCGCATGCTCCGATCTACACTGAAAATTTCAATCTCGTCTCTCCCATAGAGGCATAGGCAAATATGTTAACCGTTACGTTGTCACCACCTTACACCCCTTGTATTATAATTTTACAAATTTTTTAAAATTTGTAATAAATAATTAAAAAATATCTTATGAAAAAGAATGATCTTCACTTATATTTAAAATTCTAAAATTTATCATTTCGATAATTACCATTTTTCGTCCAATAATTTTGATCTTATTTTAAATCAATTTAAAGAAATAATATCAGGAACCTATTTTATATTTCGTCATTGAAATAAAATTGCAGTTATTTTCGTTATTGATATTAATATTTATTTCTGGCTTCTTTTTTTCTTTAAAAAAAAAAAGAACGTCATTTCAACATTAATAAATAAAAGATGAAGATTCAACCGATTTTATCATCTCGTAAATTTTTTTGTTAAAGTATTTTCTTCTTTTACAAACAATTTAAGCATTGTTTTCACATGCATGTGAAAGTACAGACGACCGACTAGACAACCCTAGAAGGAACTTTTTCCAAAATTTGATATGGATCTACATTTAAGATTTAAAAACTGTGCATTAAATTTGACATATCTAACTCTTTTGGTTTAATATTGCGCTCACTTTCGGAGACAAATATACTTCCTGTATTTGAATTTTATTCATTTTTTTTTTCAAAATTTGCTAGAAACCAATACATTTTTTGATAAGTTCGTATTTAGAATTTCATTTTAAAAGATAAGTTCATCTCAAAGAATTAACATGCTCTAGATCAGTGATTTTTAACCTCTGTGCTGCGATACTTTTGTGTACCACCAAATTTTAGAAATTTATATAATAAAAATTATTATGCTTTTTTTTATTACAAATAAAATTGGTTTAAATCAAAGAAAACGAAAAAAATATCGAAACTGTTTAATGTAGAAGAAAAGATAAGAATAACATTTTTACAACCAAATATGTCTGAAATTATCAAAAAACATAAAGATCAAATTTCTCATTAAAAATATTTTTATTATTACCTTGTGCTTAATCTCTTAATAAAAGTACTGTTGTTTTTGTAGTATATATCATATTATTTTATTTTACATTCTAAATTATTATCATAAACTGTTTTACACAGTGTATTACGTATAAGTAAACAACTTTAAAACTTATCTTTTTCTTTATCTGCTCCCAAATTTTGAAATCATTAAAAATATCCTTGACAAAAAAAAAAAGGGTGAAATGGGGAAATAAGACAAAAAAAAAAAAAAGGTTGAAAATCACTGTTCTAGACAGATAGATACGCATAATTCCAAAAATGTATTCTTCAAATTCAATTATGTTTGAACCAAGGAAACATGTCAAATTCTCGAATTCAAATATTTGGAGAATGACAATAATTAACGCAGTAATTTTCATATAAGGGAAAGTAAAAGATGAATATTATTAACATTAATTAAAGTCAATTCCTTTCCAGTCCAGAAACTAAGTAGTTCGTAAAAATACGAATCTCCTGCATTTCGTTCAAAAGCAATTAGAAATGACAGGTTTTGTAGCCACATTTTAGATTTCCACAGTGCAGAATTTTTTTACAGCTTATAAATTATTCAATTAATCAACATTCACGATCAAAAAAGATATGTTTATACGACAAAATGCATTAAATGAGATGATTTAATTTTTTCCCGATAAATGAACACTAATTTGATCCAATCTAGTACCGAAAACTCTCTCTAAACGATCACCATCATTAAGCAAATGATATCCTGCTTATAATTTCGCATGTTTCTGTAAATCAATATGTTTCTTTCTTCTCTTTAAAGCTAATTACGCATTTGATATGTAGCTGATGCAGAAAAAAATAGTGATAAAATTTTTTTCACGCAACAGTTTAATTGACTTCTTCCGACTGCATTTTTATTCTTATAAACATAAATTTATTAGGCACATTTAATTAAGATGCAATCCGTTTTGAAAAATATATCATAATTCTAATTTAGTATATGCTATCAGGAATTAAATTATTGGTAATCTCTTGATGAAAAGACACAAATAGGGCATAACAAATTATTAACGAATGAATTTCAAAACATTTCATCTGCAGTTGATGTGAGTCATCATAAGTGTCTAACACAAATTAAAAACCAGCTCTCTAAATTCATTTATAGAGTTGCGAATATTGATAACATTAACATTAAAATTGCCAAAAATACGTTATCAGTTAGTTAGTTCGGATATAAGGAAAAAAAGTAAAAAAATTACTTACCAATAGTTTCAATTAAAGTTAAAACTGCATTCTGTAGATGTCGATTTATTAATTTTCTAAGAAGAAGGGTATAAAAATTTTATTTATGTGTTTACCGCCACAAATGTTTAATCCATTTAACCCCAAAATGTATTATTAAGGATGCATTTAAAACGATTGCTTTGCATCTCAAAATAAATAATAGTTAAATATTTGCTTCGTAAAATGAGAGTTATTGAAATTTTTTTTAAAAATATTTTCCTCTTTTACAAACAATCTAAACATTGTTTTGTAAATATTAAAATAAATCAATAATTTCTATTATCAAATTTGCTTAGTTTCGATTAGATTAAGTTTAACTATGAATTATTTATTGACTTGACATAACAAAGAAATGCAAGAAGCTTTCTTTTCTAAAGGTTGATAGATACCCAAACTCTGGATGCAACCAAAACCAATCGTTCCGTAATATTTTCTGTATTGTTACTCGTATTGTTGGAAAGACAAATTTACAGATATTCGCAATTAATGTTGAATGAATGATTCAATGATTCATCTCGGATCTTAGCGACATAAATGAAGGCTCTGGAAAATGCAAGAATTATGAATCGGAGGTTCTTCTGAAAAGGTCAGTGTAATTGCAAGATTTGCCGAGAGTTATCTAAAATGAGGAGACCTCACGAAAAAGCAACCATCTCGTTGCAATGTTAATAGTATTACCAGCTTGTGGCACTGAGCTTTGTTGATTGTGCTATTAGTTAATTAGCGATTTGTCGTCTGTTGTAAATTTCTACACTCGCTATTCTTTGTATATAATTTGGTTACATTACGAGCTTTCTTATGGAATGAAGTTTCGGTATTCGTTATATATTTTGTCACATTTTATTCCCTGTGCACTCCTTGGACAATTTCCCTAACAATACGTTGTCGTTGGTTAAAAAGTATTTTAACGAAATAATCCCTCAATTATCTACCGTCTTTTGTAATCAGAATCTTTTAAAATAATTATCTCTGTCTCTCTCACACACATACGGGAGAAAAATAGAGCAATTTTATTTATTCATTTTTGTTAAAAAAGCAAACCAACAGCTTTTTAAGCACAGAAGTCTATTATATCTTAAATCTTATGCTTAGGTTGCATAAAAGTATTTTCGCGTAGATTTGTTTCCATTTTTGGGTGCCATTTTGGAGTGTGACACCTCTGAATTTTACAAATAATTGCTATGAATAGTAAATTATCAAGCTTTTATTCGTTATTAACAACTTGTAATTATTGACTTAAATTACATGCTGTTGGTAACGAATTATAAATTTACTTAACAATAGACATTTTAAGATCAAAAACTTCAATTAAAATACTTACACAGTAATTTTTCTGAATAATTCATTTTACAGGCAACCACATTATGATTTTTATAACTCAGTATATGCATTTCCTTTTTATCCTTTCGAGTTATTAAGAAATCTCAATGTTTACGTGAAAAAAAAAGATAAATCTATACAACTATCTGATACAAACTTTTAAACTCCCACAAAAAGCTATTTTATCCCTTCCATCCACACACAAAATAAAAGGAAAAAATCATTTGTGGGAAAATCCAATACAGAACTCTCTCTTACTTCTCTTTTTATCTGAAAACATATTTCAGCTTTAATCGACCAATACCTATTGTGTTTCCTCTCAAAAACGATTCTAGCATTTGCAATGGGAGTAAGTATGGAAAAACTCTACTCACATTAACAGATGAGGGTAAATATTTTCCCCAATTTAATATGCACTATCTAACCATCTTTTGTGAGCACGAAAAAAAAGTGGTGGTTGGTAAACCTTCTTTGTCCTTTTGAGGGGGAGGGGGGATGTCGATGAAAGGGATGGAGAAAAAGAAGATGCAAGCGATAACTTGGGGAAATGAGGACGACCCCACAGTAAATCACGAGATGCATCCAGATAAATTAAGACTGGGAATTGAATGGGGATACTCTGTTTATGGCCAACTCAGGATTCTGTGTGCTCGTATTGTTTGCCGATTCGCACTTGTGGGGATATGAGAGCGATATTTTCCCTTTTTTGTGTAACTCAATCTGATATTCCGGGAATGTTACTTTGTATTGGTTTTAATTTGTTTGTTAAAATTTCTGGCTTCCAAGTAACAACACACCGAAGTGAAATAAATTTATTTCTATCCATATTAATAACAAAGATGACTGTGCGTATATATGTTAGTTCATTATAAACTGTTTGTTATTCCCATACACACACACTCAATCATGCAATTTTTAAAACCATTAAAATCCATTTCCTGGTCAATAAAAATTAAAACGAAACCAACTATGTCGAAATCGATCGACTAATTTTGAATCCTTGCCTGAAAGTGACCTTTGACGAAGTTTTCAGGCCGCATTCTTTTTCTATTAGCTATAGTTTTGATTTGGTTGTGTTCCTTTTTGCTTATTTTGTTAATCAAATTATATATATATATATATATATATATATATTCTTCATAAACATAACATTGATCAAAAAATAAAAATTTTGTCCCATTCAATTATAAACAATAGGAATAATAATAATAATAGAAAAAAAGATAAGTATGCATTTAAAAGAGGAAATGAATTTACTTTTTTCCGTCCCACAAAGGAATATTTTATAAGATATTTTGTTAAATCAACACTTAGCAGAGTTCCAATTGGAAAACAAAGCCGATAATGAATTCGTGAACAAACAACATATTTAGACATTTAGCGTCAGAATTATAAAATTAATGACTTAAGAGGAACAGTTTACTAATTAAATAAATAAAACTAATGAGTAAACATTACTAATAAATATTCTCCTATTATATTTGAAATTCCTTTAGTTTAAAGAAATGCAATATTTAATCAGCATATGGGAGAAACAGAGCAGCTCTTGAATTGTCTAGACTCATGTCTAGATTATACACTATATGTCAGAACAGTTTTTTTAGCTGTCATAGACCTTTTATAAAATTAATTCTTCGTGAAG
Organism: Argiope trifasciata; assembly: GCA_026543055.1. Taxonomy (NCBI): domain Eukaryota; kingdom Metazoa; phylum Arthropoda; class Arachnida; order Araneae; family Araneidae; genus Argiope; species Argiope trifasciata. The sequence goes on from JAPMOQ010045993.1 coordinate 5,417,500, forward strand.
AATGCTGTCATGCTTTAAATATAGTCAGGGCAAACTAGAAATACACCATTTATTGTTTTCTTAATAATTGAAGCCATTTTATTAGTTAGGAATAAACAAGCAGCTTGTGTTTTTACAGAATTAGAATTGTCTGAGAAAAGGCTCCAAAGCAATATATATGCTTTTATTTATTAACCTATTATAGTACTGAAATAGCAATGGTATTTATGAGACAGGCAAATTAATTAGTTAATTTGTAACTATTTATCGATAAAGTATTTAATTTTCACATTTTTCTGCGAATATTGCTTTTTTACTTTCTTTAGAAATAAAATATAAAAAATTTTGCTATTGAAAACAAAAAATTTGAACTTGAGATTTTGATGATTAATTTTGAATTTCTTGGAGTTCGAGAAATCTATTTTTCAAATTATATGTGACTAAGAACAAAACTAAAAAAAGATTCGGGCCACACAGGGGAATTTTGGTGTATAGTTTTAACATGAAATTTTAAAACTTCTACTAAATTTTTAAAGCAATTAAATCATTGGAAATCTTCTTTAAATTAAGGTATTAGTTAATAAATTTGCAACGTAGTAAAATGCTTTCTTACTTTAATAATAGGACACTATTTTAAATATTATTAATGGAAAATATAGATAGAAAACTCCCAGATATTGAAAAGAAGAACCAGTGAGCCAATGATATTGTTCGATTTTCCATCAGACATGAAATAGGGTAGGGAATGGGTCTAAGTATATGTTAAAACTACAAAAGAAAAGGAAATAGAATAAAAGGCATAAAAAATAACATCAATTGGATAAAATTAATTATCTGTTCTCACAAACAGTCCAATGTCAAATTTTGGCATTGATCGGTGAATAAAATGACTGCTAAAATGCAAATTTGGCTTTCCTGTGATTAGATATTAACCACATTGCGGCAATTAATTGCCAGAAGTATAACTACAAATCCCAAGCTAACAGTTTATTTCATAACTATTGGACAATACAATGCACTATTTTTTCGCTAAACATTTGGTGTTAAATTTTTTTGAAAATTTAGAATCCGAACTTGTTGTAGAAATAATGTGAAAATAGTGACTTTTATTGATTACTCTAACATAGAAATAATATATTGCATGTGAATTATACCATATATAATGCAGAAATCATGCAGTTACTAAATTTTGCTTATAATTAAGTTTATGTCAAAATTATAATTTGATTTTTAATTAAAATTTAAGCAATATATTAACATTTACTTCAATAATCGCACAAAGACCAATTTTACACTATTTAAAAATTTAAACCATTTGTTTTATAGTGTTACAAATTTTGTTTCTACGCAAGTTTTTAAACCTGATTTTTGATTTTTTTTTAAAAAAATGCATACATTAAAATTTTTTTAGCTATTGTACTCAAAAACTCATGCATTGAGACGTTATTAAAAGTTTTTTTTTGTATTCGCGTTGTTTTTATTCAGATTAAATAATTAGATATATAATGATAGACGAATCAATTCTAAAAAATTATGATGCCACAATATTTGGAACTAAACTCTCTTCCAAATATTTTTCTGCTTTTTTTCTTACCATCACATAAAAAGTTTCGATATTAAAATTACAACCCCCCTCAAATTTAGTTTTTTGTTAAATAAATGGTATTTACAGAACAATATCTAAAGTGCGTTGTTGCTTTTGATTGTTGATAAATGTTTTCTATAAAGTTGCAATCATATATGCATTATTAAGAGAAAAACATTTCCTTTTGGGTTTACTTCTTAGTACTTTCTGAATATATAAAATATCCATTTAATATTTGTATAAAGTAATTCTAAATTACATTCGTTTCGTTTCTATTGAATCTATAATTAAGTAGTGATTATGAACACCAAATGATCTTTAAAGTAAACTTATAAAAATAAAATTTCTTAAGAAAATAACTTGGATGCAAAAAGTTTTCTAATTCTTTTAAAAATATACTTCTAAAATGGTATTTAATTTATGAGTGAACTGTTACCTATTAAATATTATTAAATAAATATTGCAACCACTTGTTAAGTAATCTCATTGTCAAGTCAATATTCTATTCGTCAGTTAAGTCCGGAGGTTAAGAACCTTGAGTTCATGATCTTCATGACCTTCCCTTCAAAACGGCAAATTTCTAAAATTATAATCAAAACAAGAATAATCTAAATAAAATTGAATTTCTATTGCAAACTTTTTAATTGAATTATTACTAGAAAAGCATATGTTCACGCCTGCTTAATTTTTTAAATGTATTTTTAATCCCAATTGCCAAGAAAAAATAACAAATAAAACCAAAAATTACTAAAAGTAATTTAATCCCAATTACCAAGAAAAAAAAATAAAACCAAAAATTACTAAAAGTAATTTAATCCCAATTGCCAAGAAAAAAAATAATAAATAAAACCAAAAATTATTAAAAGTAATTTACCGAAAACCTTTCCCTTCAGAGTTGTGGAAGCTTCTCGCCCTAAAAGTCCGCAACTTTCCGCGTCCTTCTGGAACAAGCGAGCAAAACAAAGATAAATACTCGCGCAACGGTGAGGAGATGGAGTTAAATGTGAGCCCTCTTCATTTGGGTGCTTGATTAGTTGATTAGAGGTCGTCACACAGAGTTATAGCGCTCGTTACCAGAGCTAGTAAACTGCCCAATTACGGGCGTCATCCGAAGAACGGCTTTCGGTGTAATCAGAAAGGCCTCGAAAACCACGTGAATGGCTTTCGTTACTCATTGTTGGGAAAAAAATTCCCATTATTTATCTCCAGGCGCCGGCCGAAATTAGGCTTTTTACAACTTTCTATTTTCTGATCATCGAACAGTGTTTCATTGATGGCTAATGGAACAGAGTCATTCAGAAAGTTTTTAGAAGGCTGATGTGCAAGTCAAAATAGCCTAGTGATGCAATATTATTCAGAAGTTTATTTATTAAAATGCTTTAAGATATAATTTAAACCTACATTCGTTGACAATCTGCTGAGAAAATTGCATAATTACTAGGTCGATTAAAGATCGATGTAGCCCTAAAAATTTCTCAAGTCGGTGATGCCACAACTGTCCTGCTGTTCCTTGTCCTGCATTGAGAGAGACAAAGCACGAAATGCAGATATTCTTGATACATCTTCTGGAAGTGAACATATTGAGGCTCTTTTCTAATTCAACTGCTCAATTTAGCTTTAACTAATTCGTAACGTATTTTCATATAAATGATTTATTTTAGATTAATTTTTTTACAATTAAGTTTGTGAAAATGCATTGATTTTATCTAATAATATTTATTATAATTCAATATAGTGTGGCATTTACGTTTATATTCCAATATTTGGCGGCTTTCTGTATTTTTTCAGTGTACTATGCTATAAGTAAATGTATGTAATAGGCATCAGTTATACTTGACAAATTATAGATATTATCTTTATATTATATTATTTCAAGAATTTCTATTTTTTGTAATTGGGCAAAGAAATTAGTTATAATTTTAATCTATGCGTCATTTTAATGTTTCCGTTTTGGTATTCAACTGTCCACCCATCCAAAAATCTTGCACTGGATCAGAATTTCAACTTAGTATGGCTCTAGACAACTTTTTAAGTTTTTGATTCAATCGAATATTGTGAAACTATATTCGTACAAACTTGTGTTTATAGTACAACTATAAACACAAGTTTGTAATTATTGTTTAATTTATTTTCACAAAAGTTTTTGTAATTGTTGTTTAATTTATCTTTACAGAAGTTTTTGTAAGTATAGTTTTGTCTCATTCGTTAAAATCAAACATTTCTGTTATGAACACAATTCTTCGCTATGTATGTCTAAATTTTGGTGTTATATATACTCTCATATTGTGTCGATGAGATACAAAACTGTTACATAAAACTATTGAATTTTTTCATTTTTTATGAGCATAAGAAATATTCTATAATTTCTTAGTGAAACTCGATTTTCTATGAATACAAGAGTTCCTTAGTGAGATTCACTGCATAGGACATCAAATATCACAAATAGACTTTGCCCTAAAACATCATATTTTGGCCACTAGTAATTAAAAAAGCTACCTTCAGTCCCATAGGGTACTTACTTCCTATTTGTGTTGGTATGATACAAAACTATCCCTTACATACAGCTTTTGGCTCCTTTTATTAACACAAGACATATTTTAAAATTCCCTTAATGAACTAGATTTTTTTTATAAATACAAGAATTTCCTACTGAGAATTATTGTGTAGGGCATCAAATGGCACATACAGGCTTCACAATAAAACCGCATATTTTACCTATAGCGAACATCTAAGACAATTAATATTAATTTCATGTCGCCAGACACTGTGAAGTAAATGACGAGGACTCGTTCTACAATTTATTTATTCTATCTTTAAAGTAATAGGCTGAGTCATCAAAATCATGAACAAATTATAATTCTTATGAAAATAAAGAAAAATTCTAATAATATTTATATAATTATATAAATATTATTCTAGAAACGCAGACATATCATGCATAAGTTTCTTAGTCCTGCCTTGTTTTTGTTGTATTGCATCACAAAGTATTTCTTATGTTATTGTGTTTATTTATTTTTATGTTTGCTACATTCACAGAACGATGTTTTTTTAACAAATTAATAGTTGTAATCAATTAGAATTGCAATTTTTTTAAAAAAAACATCTTACCATACTGCATGCATGAAATTTGTTTCGAAATAAGTTATTACAATATACATTTTATAAAACATATTGGAAATGGGAATCCACTATTTTTATATTAATTTAATCCATTCTTATTTAAAGGAATCAAATAGTAATATATTCTTCCTTTTGTTTTCATAGCTATCATATAAATATTCCACCACTTACACTCAAAAATAATCTTATTTGATTAAACTTTAATACTAGGCATATTGTCAGAAGAAATGCGTATAACATCTGAATTTTTTTTAAATCTAAAAAGTGTACATTTTTCTATGGCTTCGAAGATTATTAAAATTGTTCAAATTAGACTTAGTTGCTTCCGATTTTGTCATATTCTCAATATAAAGAAAATTTTGCATACAAATTTCTCTTGTAAATAAACCTTCTTTAAACTAACTGTTAATAAAGAATAAAGCAAATTTAATAAAAGAAACTGATTTCCACATTACACGCACGCATACACAAGCACACACCTAAATCCGTACACACACTTCATAATTACTTTTATTATTTAACGTCTTTTAACGTACAGCTGACAGCCATAACGGTAAACAACCAAAACATGTCAATAACAGCAGACTTACCAATTATTTAAACAGCATCAGTTAGTTCAACCAATTTCTTGAAAATCTCAAAAGTTGAAAACGGCCAGAATAAAAATATTAAAGTAAAATCTTTTTTCAAAGAATAGGCAACTCAAGAGACAGTAAAAGAGGATTCATAAAACAAGTACAAAAGTTAAGAAAAGTATTGAGTAAATATTACTAAGCTCTAAAATAAAGCGGAAGGGTTTTTTAGACTCCTATTTTCAAACCCAATTTCATTTACTAGGAAGGGCGTTTGAAGGTTGTTCCTGTTTACCTCTCCTGGTAAACGGTTATGAAAACTGGGTTGCTTGCTGGCAGTTATAGCTTTTAAAGTTATGTCTTTCTCTCCAAAACTATGAGTTATTTAGGAAAATGCACGAAATTGTGTGGTTTGTCACCTCTTTTTATTATTTGTAACCTCTATATGTAAGCATAAAATTTTAACAACTGGATTTACAGTTGTTACAATTTTATGCTTACTAAACCAAAAGAAAAATCATAAATTTGTATGATTTTTAAGTTTTTTTAAAATATACAAACTGATTTTAAGATATATATATATAAAGAGAGAGAGAGAGAGATTGATAGATAGATATAGATATATAGATATTTTAAATTTGTCATATATTTTTTTATATCAAAATTTATTTCTAAAAGAATAATAATTCGATATCTGACTTCAGTTTTATTTAATATTCTTTGTGTTTTAGTTACGTTCAATAAAAAAAAAAGACTGAATGTATACTTTAAAGTATCCCTGTTTTATGTTTAATAAATTTCAAACCATAAAATAAATTTCAAAAATTTTCATTTTGTAATGGTCAACATGGCGCCATACAGGATGGGATCTGAGGCTGAGAGAATTTAAGCAGTTCTCACAGTACAATTTGTTACTTTTTATATTAGAAAAATTACAATGCATATGAAAACATAATTCTGAATATTCCTCCAAATCAACTTTAGAATTGAGACTAAAATACTTTTTTCAAAAAAATTTCTATTTAACAATATTTTTGATTCATAAGTGTTTTAAATGAACTGTTCTTTTTATTTGCAATGTCATTTATTTTTTTAAAATAAAAGTGAAATATAAATAAAGTATCAAAATATAAACGAAGAGTAACGAAGGGACATTTTAATTTCACAAAAATAGCTCTAAATACCTCATTCAATAAGTAAAGGAAAAGGCTGAAGTTGAAATTTGGCTCAAATAATAGCTTGATAAAATAATATGGTTTTAATATGAAAAAATAATGAAAAAAATACTAGAAAATTACTCGTATTTTCTTCATGAAAATAAATGTGCCCCAAATCTTGAAAACCGTATGAAAAAAAAAGGAAAATAGCATCGTTAATATTTAAATAAATGACAACATTAGTTTCCTTAAGTCTTTCACACAGAAAGAAAAACCGAAATCGTCCTTAGAATTTCTCTCGTACTTTTAAAAATAATTGCATTTGATCCTGCAAAAACGTTATTTTTCCATTTAGGGGAGATTAATCGACGATTTGCTCTGAATATTCCGAGATTCATTTCTTTTCTCTTCTATTTATTATTATGAATTTCCTGTTTTCTGAAAAGGGAAAAAAAAGGATTCCATATATATTTTCCAAGTAAATAGATCAAAATCAATGCACACTTTTAAAAAGAGACAATGGATTGTTTACAATAGAGATATTTTATTTTTCAGATCGTGTTGATACTGTTACTAAGATGCTGCTAAATAAATAGAAAGAAAGAATCGTAATGAAAATAGAAAAATAATGGTATTAAAAAATTCCATTTAAAGAACTTTTGAAATCTTTTTGTAAATGTCATGTAATAATGCTTTTGTCTATATACTTATATGTATTAATGATATGTATTTCTGGTAATAATGTAATTTTTTACACAGACTCTGCGTTCCTTATTTGTGTGACTTGGATCCAAGATAAAAGAAAATTAAAAATGCTTTTGAACGTTGTATTTTAAAAAATATATACAGTAGAAAATAGAAGATCGCCTACTTGCCTCAAATAAATATTATATTAATTTTTATTCAAGTATAAAAGTGTTCTAAATATAAATAGATTTTGGCAAAATAACCTGTTTTAGAAAGGATTCGTTTACAAATGTTAATGTTCCTGTTTTAAAAATTATTCAGTTTCAAACAAAAATAATTATTTTTGTTTGAAACAGTTGTTGCAAGTTCATATTTAATATTTGCTTCACATTTGAAACGTTATATTTGTTTTGAAACACAGTATTTTAAAGAATTAATATAGTAGAAAATAGAATGCTTACTACAGGTAGATATTTCCTCAGAAGAATTTCAAAAATTTTCTTTTTTATATCAGGTATAAATGTACTCTAAATATAAATGCAATATAGCAAAATAACCAGTCATTAAAAAAGCTTCATCAATAAGTAGCACGAATCATATTTGTTTGACAAATTGTATTTGATATTTTCTGCATATCAACTCAAAGGACGCGATTTTTACTCAATAAACTTTTTTTTACATCTTCAAAGAAAATTGTTTAGAATTGTTTTACTTGAATTAAAAGGAAAACAAACCGAGATTCAGTATGAAACACATTTTTACTTTATACTACATTTATATTGCAATATATATAAACGTAAGCTTTTGCAAAACATGGATAATAATCGATGCTCTGACACTCAGGTGCAAAACATGTAAAGGTAAGAAAAATTTGTTGGTGCTTTTCTATGTTCACCATTATTTATTTAGGAGATTGGTGCTTTATAAATATAATGTAACAAAATATTGCCAAAATCGATAGTAGTAACGTATAGGAAGCAAAACTGTCTTTTTGCGATTGACTTCCTTTTTCTTTCTTGTATATGAAGTATAAAAAGAATAAGCATTGTAAAAGTGAAAAGAAAATGGGGAAGGAAAAGACAGAAAAAAGAAATTCGAATTATAAATTTTTACGAAGCTTTTCAAAATTGTTTGAATTCGGAAAACATACTTTTAGAAGACAGACATGAATCTTTCTTCTAAAAGT
>JAPMOQ010045993.1:5425795-5443344 GCA_026543055.1 Argiope trifasciata
AATGTTTTCCGAATTCAATCGAAAATGGATTTGAGTTAATGTTTTCCCAATTCAATCGAAAATGGATTTGAGTTAATGTGTTTGCAGACAGACATAAGTCTGTCTGCAAACGCATTAACTCAAATCCCTTTTCAGCTAAATATATGAAATTTGGTATAGATTCTTTACATTACATTTTGTAGATTTTTAATAAATTTTGAAGGAAATCCATTTAGAGAAAGTCTGCTGGGTTGAGAGAATGCTACTTAACACGATAATTAAAAAACGAACATAGATATACTGATAAAATTTTGAATTTAACATCAAAAGTACTAATACTTATTAAATTTGGAGTCAAATCCGAGAAAAGGTTAACCATCTGTCGGTCTGTACTATAGACATCCCTGAATTTAAAACACTTATTTTTTTGGAAAATATCCATCTGTGACAAAGATAATCAATGGCAGTTTGAGCTAAACGGATAAAATTTGGCATTTGGTCTGAATAGTAAAATTTTAGATTCATATTAGATTTCAAGAAAATGCCATTCATATGTCAGAATATGATTTAACGCGATAACTATTGAATGAATATGGCTAGATGAATAAAATCTAATGCACTGATTTCACATCTGAAGTGTAGGCATCTATCAAATTTTGGGTCAAATTCAACAATGGTTTGATAGTCTGTCAATATTTTCTGTCAGTATTTGCTAGTACAGTATTTTCAATTTCCAGATATTTTTAAACCTCATTACAAGGGCATTCCTCACAAAGACGTTCCAAAGTCAACGATGACTTGATAGAATTAATAAAAAGGTTAAATTCACTCAATAGGTTAATATTTCATAACTATTGTAGGCTAATAGCACGTTCTCTAAGATAACAGCTTTATTAGAGAATATGTAAGAAATTTTTAAGGGGGTCATTTCAGCTTGTTATTACTACTGACATGACATTTTGAATCCCTAAAAATTTAAGAATTCATTTTTCTTTTGATTTCTTCACTTTTAATTGCATACTATGGACGTATACATTAATTCATTTTAAAATAAATGGAAATGAATCTAGAAAAAGAGAAAAAATATCATTCATCTCAAACATCAGAGCAGATGTTTTGTTTTATTTATTTATAAATAAGAGGATACTGCTTTGCTCACAATACGAGTGAAACATTTTAATGATATACAAATATAAATCATGAGCAATACCTGTATCAATGCTTAGCTGTTCTTCATTGTTTTGTTATTCCAATTCTAGCACAAACATTGATGGTGAGAAAGACCAAATAAATTTCTTCTCAAGACTACACCTTATATTCATACAGTAATTCAACCGGATAGTTTTTCATTCTGAAATCGAACAAACCAAATTGGGAGCATAATACGCCATTGATTGAAAAAGACTGTATTGTCGACTAAAAATGGGTCAAATATTTGAGTTTGATGAGATCTCAATCTAAATGTTTTAAAGATAGCTTTGTTTTCTACCAAGTAATAGATGGAAATGTAAAATTTTTAGGATATTCATGGAATTCTCAACACTATCATATTTTGAGCGGTTACCATAACAAAATTTACTTGTTCACGAATTACTTTTTCTTCTTCTTGCATTTAGATAACATATATGGGTGAACACTTAAAACAACATGAACAAATGAACACAAGAAGCCAGAAAAAATTAGAATTCTTATACAAAATGAAAGTTTATTCGACTTGGGTACCTCAAGAACTATATATATATATATATATATATATATACATAGAGAGAGAGTGAGAGAGAATTTATTCTTTTAATGTATGCATCATAAAACAAAACAAAAAAATTAGAGAGCCAACAGTCGTTGTCTCTCCAAAACTTTCTTTCATACTTTCTAATACCATGCCATAGAACATCTTACGTGGCACTGGCGTACAATAATTACGAAATAAAAAGCTTTAGCTTGAATTTAGCAATTTTACTGAATGTATCGCTTCAATCTTGGCGAGTTATGTCGTGATTAATCACTGCGCTGCGGTTAATAGTATCCGAAAATCGAAGTTATGTTTTAGATATGCTTCTTCCAGAAAAGATTTAAATAAAATTTGAGAATTACACTTGTAGTCACAAAAACCCATACTAAATTTAATAAATTAAGTTACTGTGTTTTTGAATTATAGCTTTTACAAGTTTTTGATCGTACAGATCGCAAGACAGACTATAAATGGATTTGGGTTAAAATTTACCAGCGGGTGACCGAGCTCCACTCGGAGAAAACAGGTATCGAAGCTAACTCGAAGATTTAAATTTTCAATTGTGATTTATCAAAACAATATATGCCATAAGAAAATTTGTGAAACCATTGGTGAAAAGATAACCGGTTAAACCTAGGCTTTTCATCGTCCACCAGCGATGTCATGTCTTGATGTTCCATTGGAAATCCCCATCTGCACTGGTCTCTTCCATGTTTGCTGACCATGCACGGAGCGTTTGGGTTCATATCACCACACGGGTTATGGATCATCCATTTCGAGATCAGTTCCTTGAGTTCCGGATCATCTTCTGGAAACTTTATTAGTTCGCCATATTGGCTATCGATGGCAGCACGTTACCGCTTGAAACCTATTAGCCAAAATGGCGAACTAATAAAGTTTGAAAATATCCTATCTGTAACTCCAAACTGCTTGACCGTAACGCTTCAAAACCGGCGCCAATCGATTCCTCGTGGCCAAAAACCTCAGACCCCCAAGTTTACCGGAGTTTATTAATTCTGGGGCGATTTTCAACTTGGCAACCATTCCTCGTATTATTTGGGTTAAAATTTATTAAATATCTACACTATAGATGTTAAATATGTGTATCGAGTAACAGTTTTCCGCTTCGTCAATTTATATTCGAACAGTCGAATTTTCGTTGAACAAATATTACTCAAAACATGATGGAAATTGGCAAATTTGGTGTAAAGACCATATACCAATTTTCAATTATTTAGCGTAAAGCGTTTTTGAGTTATCTTTGTCGCAGACAGACGGACATTTTGTAAAAATGTGTTTTTCGAACTTCTGGAGACGAACGTCTGGAGAAAATCTGGAGACCGAATTTTTTTATGGTTATAATAGTTTCTCTAAACTGTGTACACAAACAAGTAAAATTATGGTAATCAATCGTATGATAACGATGGAGTCCTGATTTTAAAACTGATTACAACAATTTTTAATCTTGTACATGCTTATTGGGCACATTAAATATAGCATCAACCCATATGCATCACCAACTCAATGATTGTCCTTGTGTTCTGCTCGTTCTCCAAAATACGAAGTTTGTCTCCAAATCTCACAAAAAGAATATTAATTAAAAGTTAATTAAAAATTAAAAGCTGAAAAGTCAGCATGAGATTCGATTTCCTCTTTTCGCATCGCTCTAAAATTAAACATAGTATCATTTAATAAGCTATGCAACTTATTTCGGGTACTTTGGATTCTACTAAATCGATCGATATTTTGTGCTATTAACCGCCTTCGCTTTTGGCGATCATAAAATTAGTTCAAAACGAATTATTTCTAAATATTTCTTAAGGCGCCCTTTGCTGTTCCTCGATGCAGTCGTTTCCCGCTTAGATTGAAAACGAAACATATTTTTCTTTCTTTGGTATTTGGTCATGTTTGGGAATGAACAGATGGTTAGAATATTATCTGATTTCAGAAAAGCCTCAGATTGTTGACGAGAATAAAATTTTTCTCAAATACCCTCATCATTTCTCATTCTCACTAGTAACATTGATTCAATTTAAGAATGCTGTTTAAATTTCCTCTTTTTGAAGGTATACAAATGATGTATGCTTATCTTGTTCAACAATCCATTTATGATATTTACCTTTTTCAACAATCTATTTATATAAATGGGTTTATTTATATTTTCACATTACATATTATTATAATATATGCGCATAATATATTATTATTAAATATTATATATAAATATGTATTGATTGCATATTTATTCTCACATTACATATTATTATAATATATAGACATATTATACAAATATTAAATATTATAGGCACATTATATATACATGTGTATAATATAAATATATTATCATATGCTTTTATAGATATTTCTTCAAAGTTATGTGCAATTATTTTGAAGTCATTATTTCATCTCTTTTTAAATTTTATTGTATAAAATATCTCAAATTAAATCAGTTTTTATTCTTAAATCGAATTTTGAGATTCAATATTGATAAACAGATCCACGTTTTTCATTTAAAGAAAAATTTTACATCCAGATTCTAACCGAGCTAAACAAATCGGAAAATTATAAAAATTTGATCCAGTTATGCGTTATTGAATCACAAAATTATTATTTCCTTTTCCCTAAGATTCATGTTATTTATGTCATTTTTATAGTATCGAATCAATCAATACTTTTTTTTTTCATACGTAGGATTTTGCATTGACTTATTTGGGTCAATCTAATATCTATCTAAACGAATAGCAATAAATCTGATTTTCTGTCTCCATGAATTTCATGCTCCCGCGATTCTCTTCCCTTTTAGTTAAAGTTCAAAGTAAATCATAAGCATGTCAAATTTGGCAAATAAACCAAATGTTTATTTCAAAGAAATTGGAGATTTGTATTGAAAAGGATTAAAATTCATGAATGAAAGTATTAAATTTCAACCGACCTGATAAAACAATTAATAGTAATATTATTGTGCCAAATCGGACAAACTATTCTGAAGTATTTTATTTCCGATAAAGTTTTTTTAATCAAAAAATGACTTCTTTAGCTTAGTATATTTTAATATTTTGTATATTGCGATAAATTGTTTAAGCAAAGGCTCTTGACATCTTTCTACCTGTATACCTGCTTATGCAACATAAGGTAATCTATGACGTAAACATATTTTTATATAATCCCTACTAAGGTTAGGACCTGTAATATAAGGATCTTGGTTTGGTCAGCAGCAAATATCAAAATTTTTATACTTATTTTTAATAATAGCGCAATCTTCCGATTTAACCCAACTTTGCATGATTTGGCGTTCAATGATGAATTCTAGAGCATATTTCCTTAAAATATTTCTTTTGATTCCATATAATTAAACAGTGGTAGGTGAACACACAACACATAATTGCATTAAATTATTTAATATCTGTGGAAAAAGTAGTTTTTTTTTTAAAAAAAAAAGAACAGAATAACATATTCCATCACAGAAAAGTTCATTAAAGAACAGAACATATTCCATTACAGATTAATAAAAAAAACATTTTATTACATATTCCGTTAATTATGGAACGATAAATCTTCCTACGCTCATTTATATCTATTTATTATTATTTTACATGTATTGGTCATTTATATCTCTACTCATTTGTATCCATTTATTATTAGTATTTATATCATTACGCCCTTTTCGAAAGAAAAGAAAGAACAAGTAAATAAGAAGCAGAAAAACAAAATTTTTAGAGCTCCTAGAAAAGAAATTCATTAATCAAACCTTAAAACTTACATAAAATTGCAAATTTAGTTTCTTTTAAATATTTTCAAGATTAAATTCAAATAACACCAATTCACTTCCAAGTTTTATTTAATATTTATAATTAATGGGTAATTTAGTCAGTTTTTGGCCCTAGGTTCTGCACATTATGAGTCCCCTCCTTTAAGAAACTGGGGAATTTAGTTCCATAATTTTTACATATTTTTAACATGTTTATAATTTACTTTATGGTAATTGTCTTTTAAATTTATGTATATTAGAAAATATATTTGTCTTCATTATAATTCCTGATTGCTTTGCAACCGAATTGTACACAATATTATTGATACAGAGACCCGAAGTTTATATAAGTATTCAAATAATTAATTGATTATTATGAAACATATAAGATATTGAACAATCATCCTAATATTTTATCACCAATATAATTTATATTTTTTAAAACTTATTTCTTTGGTAAATTAGGAAATAAATATTTTTAATTCGTCATGCATAACCCTAAGCAGCTGCCTAATATGCCTTAAAAGAAATTTGTCACTGTCTCCAGTAATAAAAACCAACTAACTGCAAACGAAATAAGGCAACAATATAAAAGATTTAACCAAATAGATTAAAATAAAAATAAATAATTGTAGCTAAACTATATTTAAAAGATTTGCTAACTCCCGCACCAGTAATTAACCCAATTATATTCCGCCCGCAATGGTTAAACAACTGATACACTCCAGGAAGTCGGATGTTCAGCACGTACTTACTACCTACGGTACTAGTAATCTAATCCTGAAAGTTTAACCAACATGATGTGACTCCGAATTAAGTGGATGAAAAATGGAGAAGGTGCTGAGATTATTCGCATACAGGAAATTCTTTTTTTTAACGGTCGGTACGTCAACGGTATAAAACAACCACTAAAACTTCTTTCTACTTTTATACGAAGAAAAAAAAACCTACACCTGATATTTTAAAAAATACAGTAACTTTGTAATAAATGTTAAGAGAAATGTTTTGTAAATAATGTAATAAAAATAGTTTTTCGACAGCTGTGTAAATTATACGAGAATTTAACGATGTTTGAATACAAAACTTACGATATTTATAGTAACACTGAAAACTTAACTAGTATAATAGAATAACTAAAAAATAGTAAAATATCTTTTTTTTGAAAAGGAAAGAAAATTTCTATAATTATGCATATTTTTACATAAATATACATCTAATTTAATAAAAATGAATGGACAAAGAAATAGCTTTTGAAAATCTTAAATGTCTAACTATTTTAAAGTATATTCAGTTATTTATACTTAAAATATTTTCGGTATTTAAATATTAGTACTATCATAAATGAAATTGAAAATTTATGAAAGAATTCAGAAAATATATTAATACTAAAACATTCAATGATTTCTTTTTACAGAAATGTAACTTTATATTGAATGGGGAGACCATCTTTCATCTGCAGACACTGAAAATGCTGAGTTTTTAAACTAATTGCGTCTCTGATATTAATAAACTAGAAATGAGAGCTCCCAAAAAGTGACAAGATACCTTAAATTAGTTTTGATTGTTAAGTTTATTTAAATTTGATTTTTAACAAATATTCGGAATTGTCTGATTAAAAAAATTAAAATTAATAATTCTTGATAGATATTAAAAAATATATTTTATTCCAAAAAGTTAACTTCAGCACATGTTTGAGGTTATTGGTACAATCTTTAGGAGGGTATATGACCACGAAATTTATAGCCAAAATAGAGTCGACAGCAAAATATAAATGGCAAAAATCAATCAAAAGCTAACACTATAAATTTTCGAATGAGGTAAAATTTGTTATGATTCATAAATATTCTCAGAGGGTATTGAGAAAAAGTGTTAGCATCTCGATGAATTTTTAATTATTTAAATATTTAATTGTACATTAAAAACTGTCTTGTTGATAGTTAGGTTAATATTATAAGGTTATTTAATTTAATATAATTAGGTTAACATAAAAGAATTCTAGAGATATTTTGAGACGGATGTCTTAATTTTAGACTACGTCAGATAATCAGGAGGATGCTATACTGATGTTCCTTTTCCAAACTTTTTGACCACTATAACCGAATAGTATTTGATTCACTTAAACGGCAATTATTCCATGAAATTAGGGTTTGTACTTAAAATCTTCCCCCCATGGGTCGAGACCTTTCAACTATGACTCTGGAACTCTTATCTAAGTCAAAAGAAGTTTTGAGCGAATTTATATTATGTATCTCATGAGAACGTCACATGATTTTTGGATCTAGTATTCAGATTATATTATCATGCAAATACAAAAGTTATGATTCTTATTTATATAATTTGAGAAATGACTATTTAACTCTTTAATTTTGCATTTCATTTCTTAAAGACACTCCCCCTCCTCCCCAGGAAAGGTCTATTTGCCTGAAATTAACTCTGCTTATTCTGGTCAGGGTGTTTGGATTGAAATTCAGAAAAATCAAGTCTAGGTAATACTTAGAATCTGATTTCTAGATCTAATATTCAGATTCTAAGTATTATCAAGTTAATTCAGTAATTATTATTTTTATTCATACATTTTGGGAAATAACTATTTAATTCTTTTTAATTTTGCATTTCATTTCTTAAAGACACTCTTTTTCTCTACCAAAGGTCTTTTTACCTAAAATTAATTCTGCTTATTCTAGATAGGGTCCTTGGATCGAAATTTAGAAAAAATCAGGTCACTCTGATTCAACTGAAACAGACTAGGCGCCAAAACACGAGTAAAAAAATAGAATATTCAAAAAAATTCTGACTCAAATTGAGTCAAAATAGTTTTCCAGCATCCATGACGAAACGAGTCAATATCTCTCCGCTTAGTCGGAACCACACTGCCTACGAAACTAATAAACTCATATTGAGGACTTAAGCGGCCGCTAAAAGATGATGTGCAAGAAAAACAAATGTAGGAGGAGAGATGACTCTCCTACACGAATTTCCTTTTTACGATCGGTGCGTGAATTAATGAAATGTCAAACAATCTCAACGTTTGACTGTAAGCGGTTCCAGTATATTTATTGGAGTAGAATGTCCCGACAGTAAAGAAGTAACGAGGGAGAAAGTGGGGGAAGTGAAATGGTCCGTGGCGAAGAGCAACAACCCAGATTTTTAAACGGATAAAAACGGAATAAAATGAAAAGAGTTCTCAACGGATCTCGCCCTCTCACCGTATGGGTACGACCATAAATCTCGAGTGTGGTTAGCTGGAAGAACGTTCAACGTCTGCATTATAAAACCGTAGCCTTGGAGGATAAAAAAGAAAGGGGGAAGGGTTACAAGCCATTGAGATGTTGCTCACACATGAAGTCATCAACGTTTAACCGACGAAAAGGGAGGAGAAAAAGAAATAAAAAATATATATACGTTTTAAAACTTTTATTTTATTTCATTCGTGCCAAGTTGGTTCAAAACTTCTCTAATCCGGTGTTGTTACGCTTAGGGTGGCTCTTAGAAATGTATGTGTAACCTGGCGCTGCCCACGTATTGATAAAATGCTTAAAAGTGTCATAAAAGGCTGAGTAGATACATTTTAACAAACTTGTGTCCTGAATTAGAAACAGAAAAACGCGGAGGTTATGTCAACAATGGCAGATTTCCGTCTAGACAAACCAAGTTGCTGCCTAGGGCCTCTGAGTTGACCGATAGATGGACAAAATATTGACCTAGCTGCCACATAAATCGATTTGTAAGCAATGCAATTGCTATGATTAACCAATTATTAGACTAAAATAAACATTTTATGAATTATAATGGTTTAAGCGCCTATCTATTCCAGTTCGAACACTTTGCATTTACAGTATTTATAAATACCGAGTATCTACATTGATAATACTATGCACAAACTTAGATATTATACAATCACCCATCATAATAAATACATAAATAAAAGCCCATTTCCCCACAAAATTAATAAACGATGATAATTTATGATAAATAATTTACATAGCGATGAAGTTAAAAAAGTGTTGAAATATAAAACTAAATTGAACAATTTTATAAAAAATAGATTACTTCTTAACACACATTGCCTATAGACACCTAATTCAAAAATCCCGCACTGTATTTAAGAATTAAAAAAAAAAGATTATTATGGCTTCATCTACATGGCTGTGGTGTACTTTTCATATTCTAATGCTCATAAATATACTATCATAGTTAACAGAAACTAAGGATAGTTCGAAATCCTTTTTAGATTTAGAAAAAAAGAATATTATGGAGCGAGTTTTAATAATTTTAAAACATAATTAGATGAAGAGCAGAACACATGAGCCAAACAATCTCTCTAAATTTTTGCACCTCATTACTGGAAAGGTACTTGACAATCGAAATCAAATTTAATGTGCACTCAGTTTACATAAATGAAATATATACGTTAATATTGAATTTATATCCAGGAATTCTGGGGCTCTGAAGCCAAGATCTATAATGAAAACTGAAGTCACTATTATCTTTTGTTAATATTAGAGATTCTAAAAATTATCTCCTAAATTTATAAGGTTATTTCTAGTACAAGCGTTGAAGATATGCTCACATTTTGAAATACTGTGTCAGTAACAACCCTAGTTTACTTATTTTTTGCGATGCGGAATTTTGTATAGAAGAGAAGGGATGAGCAAACCTAATTCAGGCATCGTCCTTGTCGTCTGACCACAAATTGCTTAGAAACTGGAGGTTAAATGGTTATAGACAATAAGGGCACAAGTTTTAAGGGAAGCCATAAAGGTGAAACATTAGTGCGTTTATGTCACTTTTGAATTGTAATGCGATTGAAGGACGAAAAAATAAAATTATGCACTTTGTGGCATCTTATGAAAATTTTGGATGCCGATCATTCTTAGCACGACCTTGCTATCACTACGCCATTATTGACCACAAATATATATCCACCATAAAATATTCCTTTTGATTCGTCTCAATTTTATTCAAATATTTAATTTGTTTGGATTATTACGGCGCAAGAGCCACGATGTTGACTATACTGCACCATTAAATGTTTAATAAAATGATCTTGAAACAATATCATTTTAAATTAAAAAGGTTTTCCACTTCTGCAATAAAAATTCATTGAGTTATAAAAATCTAAATGCCACTATTTTACAGAGACTCATGATTTTTGAAATAATTGATTGATTGTTTAAAAAAATACTCCAATCTGTGTAGAGAGATTCGCCAAGGTTGACGGCCTAAAATAATGATGTAAAAAGTTTCATAACTGACCCAATTGTGGTTGCAGAAAATCATTTCTAACGTTTAAGCTTGATATTCTAATTAATTTTTTTATTTAAAAAGAGTATCAAGAATAATTTACCGAATTGAATCATGGGACCAAAAAGAGTATATAAAATGTCGAATTACAGTGCTTTTTCAGAAGTACCTTTATTGACCGAGAAACTATTATTTATGCCATTGAAATATGATAAATGTATGAAATATATATATGATAAGATATTTAAAACAGAGTAAATTATATGAGAATTAAAATAGAAGCTTAAAAATGTTTTGTAGAAGAAACTTTTTACATTGTAGAAGAAACAAAGTCACGATACAAAAAATATTTAATTGAACAGTTTAGTGACCATTATTCCCTGAGCACCAGATGGTCAACAGAGCTTGCAAGTATAATAAAAATTTATGTTTACATACTTAATAATTTTTGAAACAGAAATAATTTTTGTACGCTTTAGCTTGTTCACGAAATGGGCAAGGCTAGTTATAAATCTTGTAAAGGTTATAGAATGCAGGAGAAAGTACAGCAGCTTTAGTTAAATAAAGTCAACAAGTATAATTAACAGTATCGTCAAAAAATCTAGAGACAGCTAAAAAATATATACATTTAAGACAATTATCTAATATTTTTAATGGGTTACTTCTATTCCTTCAGATATGTATATAGTAATTTTGATTTATTACTCCAGTAAGTTACCATCAGAGAACTGTTTATTTTCTCAGTTCATGAATGTTAACTGAAGAACTATAATTTATAATGAGCGTAGAAGAGGTCACATACTCGCGTTTTAATTTCACACTTTTCCTGTTGGAAATATGGAATTTAACATATCCTATTGTTTTGAATAGTCAAGGAATTTTGTATGATATAGGTGTGAAAATTTTGAAAATACAGTCGGTACAAAAAAGATTTGCACTTATACATTTTTGTTTATAATTCATAAAAAAATGCATTAATAAATACAAAAATTAGCATTTTAAAACAAAATAAGCATATTCATATAAACTAATTACAAAAAATACAATAATATGATTTTTTTTAAATGCTGAAAAGTTAAAATATCTTGTAAAAAAGTATGTCAAAAAGTATTTGCACACTTTACTCAACTTTAGCAAATTTTTATTTTTAGGCAAATTACTTAATAATCATCCAATAGTAAATAACATAAGTAAGACGATTATAAAAGGTGATATTGTCGATACTTTATCAATTGATTTTCAATTTCAAATTTTGATAACACAGAAAAATTTGAATCACCGATTTCATTGCTCTTTTTGAAAATAACCAAGTGATCGAAAAATAGGTAAAACAGTAAATGTATGCTTCTCTACTGATCGGTACGTTATAAAACATCATAAAAAAGAGGAACTACATCAAATAACTTGCGCTCTGAACCCCCAATAGAAACTTTCACAGCGAATTAAATGAAAAAATCACAAAAGAAGCAACAAAAAATCAATTTGTAAATGCGATTTCATTAACCAATGATGCCGTTTCAACATCTGAAGTTCAAATTTGAGCCGAAAGTCTCGAAATGCCCTGGACGATGCACAAATTTATGGGGCATCTCCAAGGAAATAACCTTTCATAAATGAGCGAATATATTGAAAAGACTTGAATTAGCTAAAGAATACTTCAATAAACCAATTGATTTCTTGAAAAATGTCATATTCTCCGACGTGAGTACTTAATTTTTTCTCTTTGACATTGTTATTTATTGCCAGGAATTTTCTCTTAGTTTTATCATGTTACATAATTTCGTACGATTTTAATTCCATATTATTTACTTAATCAATATTTAATCCTTTTATCGATTTACGTTATGCCTGCTGTTATTTTAGAAGTTTTAGGTTTAATGATGCAATGTGATAAACTAATTAATTGTACTTGTCAATTGTCATGAAAAATTTCAATGTTTTTAGAATTTTAACACATTTTATACAAAGTCACCATATATTTTAACACCATGAACTTGTTTATTCACCATAAGTTTGGAGCCATTGAAATTAACCAACCAACCAACCGACGAGAGTAAGTTCACTATCTTTAAATCAAATGGCAGGAAGTCAATTCAAAGGAATCCTTGCACTGCTTTTCAAATAAAAAATGTATTAACTACAGTTAAATATGGAGGCGTCACTTTTATGGTTTGAGGGGGTGCATGGCTAGCAAAGGAGTTGGTAATTTGTGTTTCATTTATGGGAATATGACTGCTCTGACCTATATTGATGTGTTGCGAGATAACTTGCCACAAAGTGCAATATCATTGGGCATCAGTAATTCGTACTATTTTCATCAAAACAATGATCCCAAGCACATTTCCGGTATAACGCATTTTTTTAATTTAATGTAAACAGAATACTTGATACTCCACCATAATCAACAGAATTAAATCCTTTAGAAAATTTGTAGAATTCTTTGGATTAAAAAATAAGAAAAAAGAATATTTCAAGCAAATCTGCACTTAAAAAATCCTTATAGAAAAATTGTCTAATACTGGACTTACTGTTAGAAAATTTAACTAAATCAATGCCAGCAATATAACAAGCAATTATAGATGCTAATGTAATGCATACTAAATATCTATTATCTGAAATTTGCATATATATTATATTTCTTTCGTATTCATGCGGGCGTGCAAATACTTTTTTGATACCAGATATTTTAATTTTGCTATAAAAATCATAACTTATATAACTGTATTTTTTCGATTTTATTTGAACTATTAATTTTATTCTGGTTTGATAATATCAATTTTTGTATTTCTTAATGCT
Organism: Argiope trifasciata; assembly: GCA_026543055.1. Taxonomy (NCBI): domain Eukaryota; kingdom Metazoa; phylum Arthropoda; class Arachnida; order Araneae; family Araneidae; genus Argiope; species Argiope trifasciata. The sequence goes on from JAPMOQ010045993.1 coordinate 5,439,295, forward strand.
TCTTTTTTATAAATTGGAAACAGAAATGTATAAGTGCAAATACTTTTTGTATCCACTATATCTATTAAATTAGATATTTTTGATAAAAGGAAATACTATCTGTAATTTAAAAAATTAGCAAACTTTTTATTTCTTACCTCATGAAAAATTTATATAAATATATATGAAATAACATCTAACAAACAAATGAAAAGTCAATAACAAAAAAAGCCTAAAAAAATTCGAAAACAGTTTTTCCAATTTATTTGGAATAACAATTTATATAGAATGTTCAATTTTCGTATTTTTCAGATTGTTTTAAATGTATGATTCATACATGCTAACCCAGGAGATTCTTACTGATAAAAAGTAAGAATAATAAATTCAATAATCTATTTTTATTTTTTTCTCTAACTTTAAAAAATAATATGCAAAAAATATTAAAACAGCCAAAAACAGTAAGAAATATACATGTTGCACTCAGTGTTTAGTTTTATCAAAAGATATAACATATTTTAGAAAAATTGTTTAAAAATTGAATGCTGCATTGTTTATAAATTGAATGGACTTTGATTATTTAAAAAAGAAATAACATAAAAATGTTTTATTTTAGCAGAAAAATAAAATAAAAACAAAAATTGCTATTCAATTTTTTTCAGAGATTTCATTTCATCAAATTCTACAACCGATCTCTTCCGTAAACATAACACGAAAATTATATCCATATATTTACACGAACAGCGCAATTGAATGAAAGCGTGATTTTAGTACACAAGTTAATTAACTACAGCTAAAATAAATAATAATTTTATATAGTCTATATTCTATTTATTTTTCTATTAAATAAAATCTAGTAATATTGGAAGCAATAAATTATCCAGTGGCAATAAATTTCAGAGCATAAAAATTCGCTTATTATATTAAATAAAATAATTTTTAAATTAAAAAAATTACAACACACGCTTTTAATATTACTACTCTTAAAGATTAAAATTTTTCATTTAATTATTTTCCATAACTAATTACTCTTTGTTTTATAGAACGTTATAAATATAAAATCTTGTTATTGAAGTTTTTTCGGAAATTCACAAAAAGGTGACATCTATAGTACATACTCAAGAATTTAATCAAATTAATTAATTTAATAATAATTAAATTCAGAATTTTTTTTATATAAACACATACATGTAAAATTTGAAAACCCTTATACGCCAGAAAATAAGTGTTAAGCAAATTAAAAAAAATTGATTTATAAAAATGAAATAAATGAAATTAAATAGAAGTGCTTGAAGTGAAAAAAGAATTGAAGAAATTCTCAACTTTGCTTTCACTTGTCTTCGCAGAAGGTTCTGACAGTTTGCGCATAGACAAATCAACAGTTGTCAGATGAATTTTTAGTATTTTATTTTGATTTATTATGTCACTCGTTATACTTAAATTTAATTCCAATTTTTTCTAAGCATGTCTTTTATTTAATTTCCATTTTTAGTGTGTTTAAGTTATGCCAGTTACTCATTGATGTTATAATTAATAACAATTTGTATACATCAAATTATAATCGATTATAAATTATGAAATTATTATTAATATATTGTAAATTATTATGCTTAATTATAGAATTAAATTGATTTGTGAACGATAAAATGCGACAGTTAAATTCTCATATTTTATAGTTACAAATAAATGTTAAAAGATTAATAAAAATGTAATAAATAAAAGTAATAAAAACAAAACAAAAAAATTAAGAAATTTTTTTAAGAAAAATAGTAATATAAACACTTTTTTTTAAAAAAAGGAATATAAAATAAAATTTTAGGCTTCTTTTATACGATTTTGAAGTACTTTTATAGGCCATTTAATAGAATAAAAAATTAAGATATTTCACTTTTTTTTGGAGATTTTACATTTTTTTAATTCCTGATTATTACATATTTATTTTTGTTTTTGGAAATACAATAGAAGCGATAAAAGTTATTGATATAAATATTTTTTAAAAATTGTGCAATGTTAAATAATTTTAAAAGTTTGGTTTTTTAATTAACTTATATTTACTTGTTCATGTTATTGTATTAGTTAAACAATACTTTTGTAGAAAATGAGCCAATTTCTTTCTAGAGTAAGTTTAAGTAACAATTATTATAGCAATTTAATTTTTTCTTAATAATTATAATGCCTACGAAAACATATTTTTGACTTTTACTTTATAAACAAATTACATTTTTATACACTAATGATTAATGGTTTCATAAAAATTCTATCGATTTATTTATATATAACAGCACAATGTTTCTTAGTTTGAAATGCAAATAAAATAATTAAAAGCATTGAAAATTATTAATTAAAAATAAATGTAAGTTATTCCATAATTTTAAATAAAAATTTCTCTTATAGATACTTCTCCAGTAAATTAAAAGTAAGAAAAAAAACTTACTTAAATGTCATGGCAATCCGATATTTTGAAAACCAATTGCACCAGTATTCCAGTGTGTTATTTCAAATTAAAATTTCGAGAAATATAGTTTCATAAAAAATGAAATCTCATCCTAGAAACAATGTTTGGAATTTGAAAGAATATTTATGAACTAAATTCTGCAGAAGATATTTTTTCCTATTCCTTGAAATTTTGCACATAAGTCATACCAAACTTTTGACAGATCGCCATAAAAGCTAAGTTTATATATATCCAAGCCAGCAACTTGTCAAATCACGTTGCTGTGCTCCCAGATGGAAAACTCGGACTTTCGAATGCCGCCGAAGTCTTCCATAGAAAGTGACGTAACTCTGACGTCACTGGGTCCTGGCTCATGGCCAATGGGGAAGCGTTCGTTCACTGAGTCGAATGATAGAGGGTGACTTTTAATAAAAGAAAATAATTCGGATTGGAAAAATTCGTAAGAAAACGTCAACCGGCGATTCCTTCGCCGTTTTCTGAGTACACTTTCATATGAAGAATTGGTTCTTTTTCGCTGGAAATATTACTTTCCTGCTTTCGTCAGAGTTGAATTTATAGAAAGAAAGAAATGGCGTAATATTTCTGTTTATTCTATGTCTAATGTCAAGATGACTTTATTTGGTGCTCTGAAAAATAGGTTCATAAAAGAAAGAACTTGAATTTTATGTACCGAAAAAAAGATCAAACAGAAAGAAATAATGTCGATGAACAATGTTTTCACTTGATAGGTTTCGTAATTTTTTTCCCTTTTTATTGTTGTTTAATAAATATAGGCCAGTGATGTTAAGAAAGAGAAAAAGAAAATTGGCTTGATATTTGGAGGGAAATAAAACTGTATTGTTTTTTAAATATCTAACTTTCTTTCATATTGATTTCATACCTGTATTGATAAAATTAAAAGAAATTTAAATCTATATTTCTTGGAAATGTTCTAATTTATAAAGCTTTTTTCAGATCTAAAATGTCTAATTTCTTCACAATAGCTACGAACCAAATCAATATTAAGACTTTGTATGCCACTTGAATTATTCGCAAACAGATTGTTCGCTTAGCATATAATTTTACTCAGATGTACTCATTCTGGACATTTTTTAAAAAAAGAAGCAGTTTTTTACATATTTTGCTTATTAATATTGTTAAAAATAAAACACATTCTTTTTCTTTTTGTTTTTTATGTATTGTTAAAATAAAAAACACGTCTTTTGCATTTTATTAAAAATAAGGTTCATTTTTTTCATTTTTCTTATTGTTAAAATGTTTTTAAAAAATGCCTTCTTTTTTTGCTCATTTATACTGTCAAAAATAAAATACATTCCTTTTATTTTTGCTTACCTATATTGTTAAAAAACACATTCTTTTCTATTTTGTTTAGAATATTAAAAATGATACACATTCTTTTTATTTTGCTTATTTATATAGTTAAAAATAATAAATATTTTTTAAAAAAAATGTTTATTTATATTGCTATTATTGTTCATTTATATTATTATTATTTTAAAATACTGGTGTAATCTTTTATTTACTTTAAGATGTTAGTCCAAAATTCAAAAATCTATTGTTTTTATGTTCCATAAAAGCACATATATATATATATATATATATATATATATATATATATA
>JAPMOQ010045993.1:5443444-5494065 GCA_026543055.1 Argiope trifasciata
ATATATATATATATATATATATATATATATATATATTGAAATAAAAAGTTCTACAAAACTTTTTTAATAACTGGGAATAATTTTTGAATTTTACGAAAAAAGGCTCTGTTTTTAATTGTTAGAATTTCGTCCATTATGAATGTTTTTATTTTCCTTTCTCATCAGTTTTCTTGGCCAGTTTACTGATGCTCTATCTATTCTTCGGAAACTGGTTAGAATATACATATTGATACAAATCTTTCCACAGTTTATTACCATTAATTTCTTCAGTATTTTGTTCTCTTCTGTATTTTTTATGCACTTGTGAAGATGAGTAAAACCTTTCCGGTAAAACCTGGATTATATTGGAGTAGAATGAAATAATATATGTTTTAATAAGTGTGTTTTTTAGTTTGGCCAACATCTCATAGCAACATGAGAGGTATTTAGGAAAATCTTATACTGGACTTTCTGGTTCGGTGACGAAGATCTCCAAATTTCCACTCAAGACCTTCATATGAAATGTTTGATACTTGGCAACAGACTCAGCATTCTGTATACTTATCCATACATTCTTTGAATGAATAAATACACAATCCATAATCTTCTGATATCAAAATTGGGACAATGCTATAAAAAGTAGTTTCCTTTTTGACTAATCTCGTTAATCTAGAAAAAAACTCGGAATAAACGGGAAATATGTTTGCTTATTTTAGTTAAAGTGACTTGGAATGCCAAGGTATCACCTAACGTAGATGTGGGACTTTAGATGCCTTTTTAAAGGACTTTTAGATGAATCTGGTCCTCATTTGAGTTTCTTTTTAAGAAATATAAAAAGTAAAAGATCTGCAGCCAACTTGACATCAATGCAAAATTTGCAGCTGAAAATCAATTTTTAAATTTAGTAATTTTTTACTAATTTTACATTTACTAATTTGTAAATAACATTGGTTACGATAATAGCAAAGATGGAATTAATGGCCTTTTTTAATTTAAATTGTCCAGCCATGCTTAGTGTTAATCTACTATGTGGACTTAATTCCATGGCATTATTTAATAACATGCTCAAGATCTCATGAAAGTAATTAGAGGAAAAAATAACTTAGAAAAAATAAAAGCAACAGAACTAAAAAAAATCAATAAATAAAAATTAAATGAATGTAAATATTAAGAAAATTTTACTCTCTCTTTTTGATTCAAGATGATTTCGTTAATTAGCGTCTAACCCCCAAATGCTGAATGATCTAAATCATACGAAATTTTCTGATCTATCAATGTGATCTTAAGACGAATCTTTGTCCGTAATTCAAGGTGTAATGCATAGTTTCCCAATATTTGCTGAACTGGTGCCCCCTTTTCTAGTGAATATTTCAATACCGCTCCCCTTTCACTCCAGAGAAATGAAAGCATGGCGAAAACAAGAATTAAATTTTTAAAAAATTACTAATAGATAGAAAATTGTTGGAATTGAAACGCTACTGAATGTCGTCTTTATTTAAAAAAGTTTTAGCTTATTGTTTATAAGGACACACAGGGGTTTTGATGATACGATATAAGCCATAATAAACTATTGCTTTTTAAATAAGTAAACTGGCAGTTTTAGAGAACAATCAAAGTGCATACTTAATTATATTAAAAAGTATTTTGATAAAAATTTAAATACATCGAATTTCGAAGTCTTTTTTAGATTGTATTTGGTTAATCCTCTAACGCTCCTTTGTGCCATATCAACGCCCCCTAATTTTCTCTTGGTCTTTTACCACTCCCCTGAAAACTACAAACGCCCACAAGAAGGCGTTATCCCCCACGTTGGGAACCTAAGGTGAAATGGTTTACCAATGACTAATATGAAACAGACATCTGTTTACCAGTTTTTCAATTATGCTGGAATCATAATGAAAATCATATGCAAAGATGGAATATATGGCTTTTTCTAAATTCAAATACCTCTTGATTACAATTTTTTTTTAAATTTTTCTTTTTACACAAGCGGTGAGAATAAATCCAGTCCTTCCCCCAAATGATTTTGAAATTAAAGGCAGTGACATGATGGTTAAATACCCCAACCACAGCTTTTAACAGCTTTTACTATTTAAACTAATTTTTAAAGGATTAGTGAGATATATGCAGTCCAATTTATTATCAAAGAACTGATTTGCTGTGCCAGTGCTCCGCAAAAACGGCAGAATATCATTCAATAATAAATAATATTATCCAGCGTAATATGCTTCTTCGTAGAACAATCAATAAAGAGGCCGCGGTAGCCTGGTTGATAGAGCATCAGTCTCATAACCGAAAGGTAGCGAGTTCTGCCCTCTTCTCGGCCAAAAACCACCGTGTTGGCTCATGGCAGTTGGGGCACGTTAACTAGGTCGTGATAGCAAAGTCCTACAAGCTCCCATAACAAATTATACTTCTGCGGAGTACTGAAACAGGGATGAATCGGTCTCTGATTTGTATCTAAATTCTGATTTGCAGATGGATGAATGAGTTCGACCGCTCACTAAAAAGTGTTGTGTGTATTCGAGCAAAGTTGCATATTCATCTAAACGGTGCTCGTTAACAACGAAAGGCGTACACTTCTGCCTTAATTCGAAAGAGCTCCGCTCATTCGAGCTTGGTATGACCAAGTGGCATTAGACCCACCATAATCAATAAAGAGATAATTTTTAATACATTTTTTGGTTGTTCTATTTGGCATTTAGTATATACATTAGGCATCTGAAATCATTGACATCTGATTCTTTTAAAGCTCTTCAAAATGAACTCTTAAGAAATATTCTTTTATTAAACTTTCCAAATTTAGTCATTCTTTACTAATTGTCAGAAATAGAAACAGAGAAACAACAAAAAGAAAAAGAATCATTTTGCGTTGAGATCACTCCGTGAATAAAGATGCGGAAATAAACTCCGAGCAGGACATCGTCACGACGCTCCAGTTGAACAAGCAGCTCAACTAAGCGAGCGAGATCAAAGGTTAAAAACTGGTGGGGCTCCCCCGTTTCCAGATTTTTCAATGGTCGAATGACAGTCCACTGCACTCAGGAGTCGGAATACACTCGAGATAAGTGAGTTAAATAGCTGGAACGGTTGCCATTTAACCTTGTATTGTGTTAATAGAATCGCGTGCAGGCCAAAAAAGTGGAAAAGGGTTTTTAAACTCCCGTCTGGAGGAAGTGGCAATTTTTGTAATCTCTCTCGTGGAGAGACTAATGATTTTCTCTCTGCATTTTCGCTCTTTCTGACAAGTTCCCTCTTATCTTTATAATAAAATATTATTAAATACGTCTGAGTGTAGAAAGAATTTTACTTTGCCAGTTTGAGGAACTACTCATGTTAGTTTAGTAATAACTGTGATTTTCAATCCCAAGCTCGTGATGAATGGGTTGAAAGCTTTTTATAATATCGTTTTTTTTTTTCAAAGATTCTTTCCTAGGAATGCAAAGTGAGGTTATTAAAAGGGGGGGAAAAGGGAAATATATCGCCATTGAAGTCATGGTTATAAGGGGGAACTTTGTAGAAATGGAGTTTGCTTTCAGGTAATGGTACTACAATAGACATATTTGAAAGAAATGAGAAATGTAATAAAAAAAATCTGATTGGCCAAAATAAAATAAAATAAAACTTAACCATAAAAATTATTTATTAAATTTCCTAATCAAACACAACATATTTGTGTGGCAGTTAGTGTTAATTGGACCAAGAGAAACATCAAACAAAAAAGTTATTTGTTCAAAATACAAAAAATAACAATTGCTAAAAGAATTGCATTTAAAACTACGGATGTAGTATTAAGTGATGATGCAATAAGGACAAAAAATGTTATGTAAAATGAGTTAAACCTTTTGTGCATCATTTGCTGTTTAAATGTGCAAAAGTGAGTAAATTAATGAGTAACAAACTAAGTAAATAAATAAAACTCAGACCTCTAGTCATAGACATCGTAGTACGATGATATTTTAGGTTTGATTCGTTTACTCAATGTAACTGTTTAACATTTGTTTAAGCATTTACATTCTCAAAGCCTGTTGTATAAATGTAATTTCATAAAAAATGAAAAGTGTTCTTCTGTAAAATTTACTAAAATACGGAATATGTATGGAAATCAAATTTTTGACTCTGAAAAACTTTTTTTTTAAATTGCTGTTGAAATTTTATAACACTTATGAATTATCTGTTGTATGTAATTATCTTATTGAATTATCTGCTGTATGTAATTTTACAGTAGATATTGCGCCATAATATATACTAAGGTTACGGCGAGAAATATTACCATCTCTTCTCATTTTTTAATAAAAAAATTATCAAAGTTTTGACAAATTATTTCTAAGGAAGGATTCATTATGCAAAAAATAAAAGTAGATGTGAGTTATAGTACCTCAAGGTCCAATGGTCTGTTCTAAAAGTATTTTGAAAAGTTTTTTTTTTTAATCCTAAATTTCACAATACTCTTTTCACAGGTAGTAAATAACCCATATTTAAAGCTCATAAGATCAACGGCAAAATCTTTCCAAACTGCGTTTAATCTATATGTTTAAAATACCCTCGAAACCAATGCTAGAAAATCCCATAAGCTGATTAAAAAACTTAATTTTATTCATTATAATTTTTTTCATGCATTTGTTCAATTTTCTATTGTATTGTTTTATATATAACTCTGTATAATGGAAAAATAAGTATGATTTAATTGTAAAAATAATATGTTTTTCAAGAATATTGTTTGTTGTAACATGTAATTTGATTGGAAAATATATATTCCAACACATTTACTTTTTTCAACGATAATGTATTTTGGGAAAATTTCTAAAATATATTTATATACCAAGAAAATTATCTGCAGAATACTAAACTTTAGATTTAGTATTCTGCAGATTTTCATACTAAAACTTTAATATGAAACGTCAGCAGATTTTTATACTAAAACTTTAATATAAAACGTTAGCAGATTTTTATACTAGAACTTCTTTAATATGAAATGTTAGCAGATTTTCATACTACAACTTTAATATAAAACGTTAGCAGATTTTTATACTAGAACTTTAATATGAAATGTTAGCAGATTTTTATACTAAAACTTTAATATGAAACGTCAACAGATTTTTATACTAAAACTTTAATAGAAAACGTTAGCAGATTTTTATTCTAAAACTTTAATTTGATTTCCATTAGAAAAGTTAGTTCGAATTTAATGAAAACACAGTCTCGTAAACCGCATCACCCCAATTAAGTCCTAAAATTTCACCTAAACAGTTAATAATAATAATATATAGATAATGAATAACAATATCTTTCTTTGCTGTTCAGACTAGCATAGACATTTTTTTAATACTTGGATTTCATTTAAACCTTTAATTAAGCTGTAAGAACAAGTTTTAATTTAATTTTCTAATCGGAATCGTATTAATCGTTGAAATAAGCCTTCTCCGATCATTCATTAAAACGAAGTTTGAACTAAACGGCAGTAAACGAAAACCAACAAAGAATGCCCAAAGACGAAAGCGCACCACTTCAAAATCTTGGAGAACCGCAATCTAATAGGCATCCCATTAACATGGACTCTAAAGTCCTCCCCCTGCCCATGTTCTTTCAAGTGTCCTTTGATTAGCCGCAATTTGTTTGAAGAGCACTTCGTGAACTTCAATCAACTTTAGATAAACTACATTGTTTATTATTTGGTGCCATCAACTTTCAAGAAAATTTCAAAACCGAAAAGGGGAACCGATAGCTGGATCTTCGGTGAGTTGAAAGGAGAAAGGGGAATGGAAACGGCGGGACAGTTCTTGGAGTGGGAAAAATAAATGGGGAACGATCTTTGATCTAGACGCTTTGAGTTGGATGCGATGTTTGTAGATGCGCGTTAACGTAAACGTCAGATTTACATTTAAGAATATAATCCAACTGCTTTTTAATGATGACATAATTTTTGAGAAAGATAATAATAAATTAATTATATGTTCAACTGATTATTTATTCAATTTATTGATTATCTTGACGTTATTTCTTAATTTACATCATTAAAAACTACTTACTTTATTTTTTATATAATTGTTATTTATTTTTAAAAATTTTCTCAAATGCGAAGTAAACAAAAATAAAATACAATAATCATCAACAAATTCGAACGCGCTATTTTGAGGGATTTTTAATTACGCTATAACCTTCCTTGAGTTCGAAAAACACAGTTTTTAAAGTATATTTCTTTTAAGCAAAATATTTTTAAAATATGCTTAGAACCATATGGTATGAAATATTGTATGTGATCTTTTAGCCAACTTTGTAAATTTCTTTCAAATTGAAAAATTTGAACGAAATTCATACGTATGTAGTTTGTCTGTATAATATAGTGAAAGAAAGCTAGGAAACTACAAAACAAAGACGGCCAAGAAATGAAATTTGGTACACAGTTTTTAAGTTCTATAAAGCAGATTCATTTTTAATTCTTTTAACAAATTTTGATGGCATTTCTTACAATTTTTGATAAGTATTTAAGATAAGGAGCAAGTGTCATAAGAACATTCGAATGCACGATTTTGATTAATTTTTCTTCATGTTACAGCTTTTCCTAAGTTCTGTAAGTAAGTTTTTGGAACTATGTTGCTTCCTGAACTCGATAACGGAAAAAAAGCTTTGGCCTTGATGGTATGAAACTTGGTATGCGATCTTTAAGTCAACTTTGTAACTTTCTTTCAAATTTTGAACGAAATTCATTCGATTGAAGTTTGACTGCATGACTTTGTGCAAATGAGCAAGGTAACTACAGAGCAAACAGAGCTAGTTGAATGAAATTCGGTACACAGTTCTAAGTTTTTTCACACAGTTTTCACAGTTTTAAGTTCTGAAAAGCAGAATAATTAACTATTTTTTTAAAAATTATGATTACTTATTTTTAGTATTGCTTTTTTTTGCTTTCCCAAATTCAAAATTAAGTACAGTAATCATCAAAAAAAAAAAAAAAAAAATTCGAAAGTGCGAACTTGAAGAGTCTCTCTTAACGTTACAATCTTTTCTGAGATGGGAAAACACATTTTAGAAATGATGTTTGTCTGTTACTCCGGGAACATGACAACTCAAAAATGTTTTGTAACCGATAGTGGGAAATTTTAAATATGATATTTATTTCAACTATGAAATTATTTCCAAATTTTGAGCGGAATTCATTCTTATGAAGTTTATCTGCATGACTTTGATAAGTAAGCGAGATGACTACACAACAAAAGAGAACTAGATGAATGAAATCTGGTTTACAATTTAAGTTCAAAACGGTAGATTCGCATTAAATTCTGAATCAAATACATCCAGAGTTCACCAATCTGTAAATTCACAAATATACAAAGGCGGTGTTTTAAGAATCTTAAAAATGCCAAAATTTAATAATTTGAAATTTAATGGGTTATTAAGATTGTAGTTTTGTCCCATATTTAGGATTTAATCGATAGAATACACATATGAATACTTTACACTATACAACTTAAGTATAAAACTTTCATACGAGGGATTCTAAAAGTAAAGTACTTCAGACTTGAATCGAAGTACACAATTTTAAACAGGAAGAGAGGAGATAACATATTTATCAGAGAACTTGTAAGTTTTGAGAGATTTCTTCCACCAGTTTTTTTTTAACGCAGGGAAAGAGAATAAATTTAACCATTTTATGACTTCCCCCATTTTATTGGATGTATAAATAAATGAAAAAAACCCTACATAGATAAATGAACTTATTTGGCATTAATGTAGTTGAAGCTGGATTTTAAAGTTTTCTTTACTCTTTCCTTTTCGAATATTAAAAAATTCCATAGACGCATGTTCTGTCTACTGCAACAGTGTCATTGTTCTGATGCTAGAACGCAATAGCTTTACTCAGTGATTAAATATAAATGAAAATGAATACATTTTTAATTATCCTTTTAAATCCATTTTTGGGCCCCTACTATATATTTATTAAGAAACCCTGCTAAATTGAACTTTGCATGATTGATTTGGAGTTTTTAATTCAAATTCATTGAAAACTTCATTCCCCCCCACCTTTCCTTTAGTTGCAAGTCGAAATAATACGCAAAAAACTGTAAAAATATATTATTATAGTTTATAAATAGATTTATGGAATATTTAAATCAATATTTGATATTTTTGATACTTAATTTTTTAAAAACCCTTTACTCATTTTATATATTTAGTCAAAGAAGTAGTAAATCATATCACTGACTCTTTAACTCACCCGATGGCACACGAATAAATAATATTGAATGATCGGACCGCCGCAACAGCAACACTGGCGGGAACTATGGGTGAATCCGAAGGTATTCACTGGCCACATGGAACCCTACCTGAAGGAAGTACGTTCTGTTATCAATGGAAGGAGCCAGACCCCCAACTTCTCGTGCATCCTTCAGGGTGGCGAGTTCTAACCACCATGCCAAAATTCATCTCATCCTCATTTCAAGGGTAGCCCCAAAGGGAAGGGAACCAAAGAAGTAGTTTTAAGAAATTCAGTAAGGTTAAGTATGTATTGGAGTATAAAGAAAAAGCAACTTTTTTACAAGAAAAAGCAACTTTACTTCAAATAAAGAGAAAGCAACTTTTATTTGAAGTTTCTATAGAAAGTAGTAATTGTTTTATATAAATTTGAAAAACATAAACTGTATGCCTTTTTAAATCCAATAAATTAATTTCTTATTTCTTATTTTATTAACTTAATTACTTATTTCCATAAATTTAGTACCTAATTTTCAATATTATTTTAATTCGCTTAATCTTATTTTAATTCATTCTTTAAAAATTTTTACTGTTAATTTTTTTAGTTGTTTAACCTTTAAAAAAGGCTTATTGCCACTTTATACTAATTTTTTACGTAAAAATTAGTATAAAGTGGCACTAATTTTTAAAAAGTTATATTAATTTTTAACTTGATTTATTCTGATTAGAATTGTTGACCTATCTATTTATTTGTCAAAAAGTTCATCTTTAGCAGCCAAACTTTTAAAATACGAATTTCGATTACTACAATTACCGCATATATCGTACGTAACCGTGACAACTTCGTAATGGTTTCTGTACAATATATGCGTTACCTTTCTTATCTTTAACTTTTTCCGTCTATCTATAAAATACATTGTGCCAGAAAAAAAAAACGGAAGTTCAAGTTAAAACAACTATGATATTAAGTTACACTTCCTTTACATTATGCACTGATGCCAAGATTACGAAACTCAAAAGAAGAAAGTTCATCCACAGATGAAAAAACGAGATTAAAGTCTGAAAAGTAAACCATAATCTTCCATTTCATCGTTTCAACAAACAACTTTTGGGGGAGGAAAAAAAAAAAAAGAAAAGAAAAGACGAAAATGCCACAGGCAGTTACAAAAGGTGTATTCAACTACGCTACCAGATCGTCACAAAAGGTGTCTTCAAGCGTGTTAGAGTAATAGCTTTTCCACCTTACAACAAAGTGTTTTCGGAACACACGCAGCACGTAGTGACGTTCGTACTTTGTAAACGCAAACAATGGGAAATTTATATTAATGAATATATGAGAAGTCTTAGCGTAATTGGCAGAAAGGAAAAAAGTGTTTTCTTCGCAACTATAGCTGAATATTGTATGTCTGGTTACTTTATAACTTGCAAGTACGTTTGTATAGAAACTTAACTACATTAGCGATATCTAAGCATTTTAACTCATTACTCATTGAACGAAAGGAATGGCTAGTTCATTAAGAATTTGATTAAATATAATTTCTTAGCTATTGGTACTTTGTTATTCATTTTTTTTTTTGCAATGGAAATTTGTAATCAATATTAAGCAAAAATATGGTTTTTTTAGCAAGATATTTATTCAAAAAATAAAAATAATAAAGTTTAATCTGTGCGTCAGATTTCAGCAAAATTTTTTCTCTAAAAAAGCTCTTACCTTCTACCCCCTACATAAAATTATGATTTGGAGCAATGCCTTTGGCGTGAATTTAGCATTTTTAAAGCGTCGTAATACTTGATCCTAGGCGACTTTTTGGCGGTTAAACCTTGGGAATTAGGAACAACTATTAGTGTTTTAGAGGTATTCCTTCCATTCAACTGAAACCAGAATATGACTCAGAATAACAATTATGGCCACAAATTCACCTACAAAATTTTATATACTTAAGCAATTACGTTTTAAAATTACAAAGTTTACCCCTTAGCGAAAATACAAACTGAAAGTCAAGCCCTCGGTGTATTTGGTTCCAAATTTGATAGCTATCTACATTTTAGATATTAAATTTATTTATCATTTTTCATTTATTAAACTTCTTTCGTTTTGTAGCTATAGCATTAAAAGATATTCAAACAGTGGAAAAGACAAATTTTATTTCAATAGATTTCGCTCCAAATTTGATAAAATTCAAATATTAGGTGCAAAGACCATACCAGATAGCATCAGCCCAGTTCTAAGTATTTTTGCTTTTTAACAGTAATTCTAAAAAATTTGTTTCATTAAATGAGTTCTAGAAAAAAAGAAGAAAAATTTAGAGCTTTAATATTTTTACTATAACACTGATTTATTACTGTATACTTTGTATTCAATAAAGAAAAATTTAACCGAACGAATTATAAAAAATTATACATGTATATACAGAAGTGAATGTTTGTAAACTTTATACGATTTAAAAACTTTTTCAGGTATTATTAATAAGGTCGGTGGTTCCTGAAATTTCAAAAATAAATAAAAAAAATAAGAGGTATATATGTATAAGCTACCTATGATGAACGAAAATATAACGCCATGTTCCAGGGGCCTGTATATCTTTTAAGCCATAAATTATAATTGGAGCTAACTAGTCATATAATGCCCCGTAAATCACTTCAATACGCCACTTACGATTTTATATCTTGTTTTTCCATTCACTTTTAGTTAAAACAAATTGAATGGAAAGTTCAATTGAAACTTGGAAGCTATAAATAAATTTAACATCTTTCAAAATATTATTTTGTTAAAAATCTAAAAAACACAACTTTTTCATTTTAATTGCTTCACAATTTTTTCTTTGTAATAGTTTCTCCTATAACTATATGGATTTAATATACAATTTTTTTACTTTCTCTAGTTTCCTATTGGACTGGCAACAGAGGCACGTATAACACTCCTATCTCACCGTAATTACGCTTTTGCTAAAAAAAATTAACCCCTTTACATTTAAGTTTTTTTTCCATTAATTATAAATATTATAAAGTTTTGAAAACAATTTTTCCTGAATTTTATGAATATATGGTGCATCTCATATAGAATTAATATTAATTAAGTTACTGTTTATTCATAGCAATATTATTTTTAATACAAAAATATTATTACACAATATTTTTACTCATATTCATTAAATTCCTAAAATACTAAAAAATGTATCGAGGACACTTCGGGACTCAAAATTTGAAAGCTCTAGCTTTTTTTCGGATGCGAATGAAAATTATTAACAAAATTTCAAACTTTAAAATACGAAACAAAGGAAATGAAATAAATGTGTTTATTAAATTTCGAAACATATGAGTTACGAAAGAGAACCATAAAGAAATCCATTTTGAGTAAATATTCACTTCTGCCATTTTATGAACAAATTTTTTTCGCCTATTAGAGTTTTTTTTTTTAAAGAGAAGTAGTGGAGGGGCGAAGGAAATATAAAAATTGGTCTTTGGAAGTATGATCAGAACTTCTGACTATGAAATTCCTAAAATGAAAGACAATTTAAGTATCGAGGGCATAATGACGATTAAAATTTGAAACTCTAGAATTTTCAGGATATGGATGAAAAAAGTGCTCCTAAAATCCCAAGTTTTAAAATATGAAACAAATATTAAATAAATGTGTTAAGTAAAATCCCCAAAACATATGAACTACGAAAGAATACCCATAAAGTAATCCATTTTCAGAAAATTTTCACTTTTCCCATTTTTTAAATGTATTTTTTTTTCTTTTAAAAAAAAGAGAGAAAAAAAAATCGAAATCTAAAAATTCTGCTTTAAAAGAATCATCAGAATTGCCTCTAGCATAGGAAGTCCGTACAAAAGCAGAAACATTCTTACTTTTTCTAATCTTTTATTAAAAAGCTGCCGTCTCTTTGACTACTTGACTAGAGGAAAAGCTGCAAGGATTTGCACAAGACCGAAGCAGTCGCTCCAGTGCACTAATTTAGGCCTCTCGACCCTGTTAATATTCTTTTGTACGACAACCATAAATATTTCAGAAGGTCCTTCTTTTCTGGAGCTGATTTTTCCCACTAACAAAAGGATGGAGATAAAAAAGAAAGAACGCTGGGAGCCAAAGGACTGATAATATTTTTAAGTGCTTGCATTTCTGTGTTTTTTTTTCTTTGTTCTTGTTTGAGGGTGGACTGCTTCGATTACGACCCTTCTGATATAAAAAGGGAAGCTAGAAAAACCTATTTGCCATTAAAGCGGCGTCTTTATGACCTAATAAATTAGCCCCGGGTTTACTCTCGATAAAGCGAGAGTTGGCCAACTCTAAAGTTCTTCGTCGACAGCCCAGGTTTCAAAAGAGTTTCAGCAATCTTATTATAGTATTAAAATATTTAGTTCTCTCAAGAATATTTCTTATTTGATGATAATTAAGAATTTATTCGTCTAATTTGACTGGAGTTACAGAATTTAATAACTTAACAACACTGTCGTCTTTTGTTTTCCTCAATAAAAATTCAGCTGGGATTCAGAGAATTTAACTCTCTTGGACAATTATTTACATAAACTTTTTAAGTCTACATTTCATAATAATTATTTTTATATAAATGAACGCAACTATACAGAGTTTCATTCTGAATTTCATTTTAGTAAGATTAAATAAATTCGGCAATTTGATTGCTGTATTAAAAGACTGATTTTTTCCAAGAATATGTATTACTATACGCTAATGAAAGATTTATTCGCCTAACTCGACTGGAGTTAAGTGAATTTCTCAGTCGCAGACAATTATTTGAATAAACTTCTTAAATATACATTTTACAATAGTTTTATTTTTTAAGAAAGGTAGTGTAAGTCTATATATAGGATTTAATTTTGAATTTCATTTTAGTCAGTTTAAATTAATTCGGCAGTTTGATTGCTGTATTGAAATATTTCAGATTTCTTCTAAGTTCTACCAAAGAATTTATCTTATTCAGAGCTAATGAAGTATTTATTTCTCTAATTCAACTAGAATTGAGTGAATTTAACTGTATCAGACAAATATTTGAACCAATTTCTTAGGCCTATATTTCACAATAATTTTAAGAAAGGGAATGTAATTCTATATAAATGAATGCAAGAAAACAGACTTAATTTTTAATTTCATTTTAGTTAGATCAATATAATCCGACGATTTGATGTATTAAAATATAAAATTCTCCCAAAAGTATATCTTTTTCGAATCTAATGAAGTATTTATTTGCCGAATTCAACTGGAGTTCAGGGAATTTAAATGTTTCAGACAAATCTTTGAGCAAACTTTAACAGCTTTGTATCTAACAACTAAACTAGTAAGTAACTTTGTAACAACTAAACTAACTTTTTCTTTGAACAATAATTTTGTTTTTCAAGAAAGATAGAGTAAATCTATATAAATGAGAGTAAAGAATACTGGATTTAATTTTACTTAGATTAAATTAATTGGCCAGTTTGATTCTTGTATTAAAATACTTCAAACTCCTTCTAAGTTCTACCAAGAATGTCCCTTATTTGATATTAATGGATGATTCATTCGTCTAATTCAACTCTTCATTGAATTTAACTGCCCCAGACATATTTCACAATAATTCTATTTTTCAAGAAAGGTAGTATAATTCTAAGTAAATTAACGTAAAGAATAAAGGATTTAATTAAGAAATTATATATATATATATATATATATATATATATATACTTTTGACAAATATTAGCTCTTTTTGACTGAAATCATTCTTAAATTAGTTATAACAAAGAAACACTCCAAAGCTTAAGCTCCAAATCCCCATTCACTTTGTAACTTGAGTCATTAGCCTTGAGCGGAATTGAATTAAGCTCTGGGGAAATTTGAAAAAAGTAAAAACCTTTTTTTCGGGATATATCGTCATTAGTCTATTTTCGTGAGACATTCGGCAGTCTGTCGCCTCAAATCTGATATTTCTATCAAGTTTGTCGTTTCGAATTAAGATCAGGATTAGGATATTAAATCCGATAGACACAGTAAGTTTTCTGTTTAGTTTAATTGGTTGTACAGATTATTTCAATTGACCTTTTTTGATTTTTTTCTCATTAATCTGAATTAATTCAAGTTACTAGATTATAAGTTTGTAGTCGATTCGTAAATATATATATATTTCACAAAAAAGTAAGTAAGAAATATAAATGGCTAATTGATTGTCTCTTAAGAAAATCTCAAAAAGCTTCTTTAAAGATAAAATGTCATAATTTTTTCCTGATTATTTTTACTAAGAAACCCAATCATATTTAAATAAATAGAAATAAAATAAATAAAGATAACTTAAATATTCAAGAAGAAAGTTTTACTAAAAGTTTTTAAATTATTTATATACTAGACGATATCAATTAGGGTAGTGTTTCGCAATTTAAGAAGACCTTTTTTTTTATTCAATTGTGATGCATTAAATGAATCTTGTAATGAGCTGAAAGAATAAACACGATTCTATACTAATTATCTTTTTTTTCCTTTTAAGAAGATTTTATTTTAGTAGAACTGTAGAAAAAAACATGGCTGGATATTGCAGGATTTTTGTAATAAACTTATTTCGGTTTCATTACTTAATTTGTAATCTTAAACGCATGATAAAATATATGAATCATTTTTTCAAATATCTTACCCAATAATTTGGATATTTCAATCCTAAAGTTTAGTTTTAAAGAAAACTGAAATTAGAAAATTGCAGAAATTAAAAATAAGTGAATAAAATATCTTTTTATAACCTGTTAGGAAAAACATTTTGCGTTATCATTCAAAACAAATTTAAACCAAATAAACAAAGAAACGAAAAAAATCGCTATCAAATAAATTAATAGTAACTCAAAATAATGCTGAATATAATTTCTACAAAACTTAGCCGATCTAAGAGCCAACAACTTGGATTTTGGCTGCCTATCAAGATATGATAAGCTGACTATGGTATAAATTTGATTTGCTGATTTCTTAGCAAATTCCTGTCAGGATACCTGAATCAATGAATATAAAAAATTTTAAGTTATGTTGTTAAGTATCTGTTCTCCTTATAATTTATCGATCATGATTTTTATTTCTGCTATTTCGACTTCAAATGTTTTCAAGTATCGATATATATTTTTAACTGAATGAATTAAATATAAGTGTGTATAGCTTTAAAAAGGTGCTTCATTTCAATTTAATTTTCTCAAAATCATATATTAATAACAAAACTAAAGATGTAAATGCTAATTAACGAAAAATACTAGATTACGCTAGAAATTTTAAAAATTACTTAGTTTTCAATGCTGTCATCCTGTTTCAAGTGAGCCCGTTACTAATCGTTTTCAAGTTCAAAGGCTGCATTCAACCGTTCCGAAGTACTATTCAAAGTAGATGCAAAATCTCACAAAAAGGGAATGACATTAGCATCGGATTCTACCTGTCAATTTACTGGTACTCCAACTATCGATTTTATTTTAAAATTGTAGGCACACGCAAATGAATGGATGTCAGAAGTCCTGAAAAATCACCCTCTCATTCTGGCAAAGAGGAAAGAAAACCCCCAACTCTATAGCGTGATGACAGCACTTAGAGAAAGGAATAGCACTCATTAATGTAACACGTGTCTTACACATTCATTCGGTCGATTTTTTTCCCTACCCTTTCCGTGGATCAGCATGGAACTGAATGCTGACAAGATAACAGTTAACGAGGGAAGGGTGAAAAGAAAAGAAAAAATAACCACCGACTGTGCACATTCTTACTGTTCCATCCGTCGTCGAAACAGGTTGAAAGACTTATTCATTAGAGGGCAGAGAAGATCGTGAAATGTAGGTTTAATCAAGACTGGTGGAAGGAAGGCGCTGTCTGGTCCTAAATCATAGACTTTCCTGAATTGGAACTTTACGATCTTGCTCTTTATATAATAAGCACTGTTTGTGAAGAAGTGCTTTTTCTGGGTAGTGGGGTAAGAGAGTGACGTATTATCTGCCTCTGGATGTACAGAGATCTTTGTTCAAATATTTATGGTGTTTTGCCAGCTAAGCACTAGAAAGTTGTTTCTTTCCCATTTATTGCCATTTATCATAATTAATAATTGCTCGATGAATTCGACGATGAACAATGTCAGCAATCAGTTTTCATTTTATATGGCCTTGAGCTGAAAAAAGAATGAGCGAAGTAAGTTTTTAACAAGCTTATTCATTTCAGCGATGATTTTTTTAAAAACACTTTCTCGTATTAGTAGTATAGAGTATAATAATCGTTAAAAATTCGAACTCAAGGTTATTACGAATCTCGCCAGATCTCTCTGAGTTTGAAAAATACATTTAAAAAAATGTCCATCTATCTGTCTGCCTTTGACAAACTCGAAAACGATTTAAGCTAGGCCGTTGATTTCCTGTAAACGGTTTTCATATCAAATATGCAGACTTCTATCATTGAATAAAATTTATTTGGAGGAAGTCCGGTTGTTCGAATACTCGATAATTACAAAATACGGTTAACACGATAATTAGAAAACTAAACGAGTTATATAAGATTCTATACAAATGGTTAACATCTATAGAGTAGAAACCTGTCAAATATTGAACAAATCTAACCACGGGTTGCATCTCAAATCATGATAGCATAGTGTCACACAATATTGTTCAATAATGTACAGTATTATGTGATATTTAACGATTACAATTATATGTGATATTGTAATGTACAATTATATGTGATATACAATATTATGGGATATTTACGATATCAAACAATATTGCGAATATGCGAATATCAATGTCATACAATATACAAGGTGGCCAGAAATAAAACACCCCTACTCTGACCTCCATGGATATCGAACTACTCAGTGTAAAGGCTCAAAATTTTGTACACATACTATTCAAAATATGGGGAAACGGATTTCACGAAAAAAAAATTAGTTCCTGAAATCACCGATAGGTGGCGCTGCACAACTGGAACTATGATCAAAAGACACAAATAATAATAAAAATTAAAATGTTTATGCGGAATGGAATGCTTCCATGCTTCCTTTTTAATTTTTCTGCCCCTTATGGAAAATAAAAATAGTAAAGAAGCTAGAACTCCCGTTGTAACTGCAATTTCATACTGTAACCAGAAAAATTTGCATAAAGCATGGTTAGAAGCCATGTTCTGGGTATAAAAGAAGTTAAAAGGTGGGGAATGTCATTCTTATTAGTGATGGCTGTCACGCTGCCAGACCGCGCTTTGCTTGTGAAGTTGTTTTACGAGAATAAAGGAAATGCTCCAGCAGCACTTCGAGAGTTTCGCCGACTTAAGGATTTGCGTAAGGGACCATTGCTTCCACAAGCTCTCAGGAGAATGATCGCTCGATTCGAGGAAACTGGACATCTTGGAGTTCAGCCTGGTCGAGGACGCAAACCGGTTCGTTCAGATGTCGTTGAAAATGTTGCCACCGGTATTGTTGAACAGTCAATGGATAATGTTTTAGGCTGCAGTAGTGTACGTGCAGTGTCACGACACTTGGGTGTTCCCTATAGCACAGTGTGGAACGTACTCAGAAAAATGGTGCATTGTTTCCCGTACAAAATCCGCCCTAATCAACAATTGCTGGCCACAGACAGGGAGATGCGACTGACCTTTGCATTGACATTTCTTGCTAGAGTTGAAGTGGATGCATCGTGGCCGTGGCAGATTCTGTGGAGCGATGAGGCCCATTTCCACCTCAGTGGAACAGTGAACACCCATAACTGTCGCATATGGGACACGACAAACCCCCGTACCTTCCAAGAGATTCCACTCCACTCACCGAAAGTTACAGTCTGGTGTGGATTCACAGCCACATTCATCCTTGGACCGTTCTTTTTCGAAGAGGTTACTTCCAATGGCCTTGAGACATGTACCGTGACGGCCAACAGGTACAAAAAGATGCTCGAAACATTTGTTGTACCCCATTTGCAGCAGCGCCAATGCCTTGACACCATTACTTTTATGCAAGATGGAGCACCTCCACACATTGGACTCCCTGTGCAACAGTTTCTTCGCCAACATTTCACCACTGACAGAATAATCAGTCGCGCGTTTCCGACAACTTGGCCATCTCGTTCACCGGATCTTAATCCGTGTGATTTTTGGCTTTGGGGACACTTAAAAACCTTGTTTATCGAGAACGTCTGATAACCTTGGCAGATTTGAAAGAGAGTATCAGTCTGCATGTGAGAAGCATCTCAGATGACCAGTTACGATCCGCAGTTGAACAAGCTGTCCACAGACTTCACATTTTACATCTTCAGGAAGGGAACCATATTGAGCAGCATTCCCTGCATCGATAACGTCCTTGTTTCATGTATGCTTGGTACTTTCAAATAAAATGTGTTTAAAACGTGTTTTTGTGTCTTTTCAGCATACGTCCAGTGGTACAGCGCCACCTATCGGTGATTTCTGGAACTAAATTTTTTTTTCGTGAAATCCGTTTCCCCATTTTTTGAATAGTATGTCCACAAATTTTCAAGCCTTTACACTGAGTAGTTCGATATCCAGGGAGGTCAGAGTAGGGGTGTTTTATTTCTGGCCACCCGGTAGTACAATATTTGTGTGCGACTAGGGAACACAAATTCAATTTTCGGATAACATTAATCTAATGTCAAAGGCCAATCCCTTCATAATTGGCCAAAGGTGACACGACAAATTCAGTACAAATGCTAAATTCACGCTAAAAGTTAAATTTGTGTAATAACTATTGAAAGCCAATGCCATTCAAGGCGTTTTCTGGGATTCTTTTATTAAAGAGTGTGCGAGAAAGTTTGGTGGAAACCAAACTCTGATTTTAAGAGGGAAAAAATTTCCCACTCAAATAAGTCGTAATAGACTAGACAAAAGTAATTACAGAAACCGTCAATTTAAACTATTTTCTCTAATTATTACAACAACAATTTTAACCATTTTCTCGTGCTGTAGAGTGCCGTTTTTTCCCCAAAAAGATTCGTGTTAAATTTCGTAATTAAATTTCTGCTTCTTATTTGACGAGTAAGTATAAACAGACTAATATCAATTTCCTATTGGATTAATTTTTAATCTGCAGCAATTAAGAAGCAAATAATTTTTTAATTTATATAAAAGTTAATTGACTGGAACCGAATGCTATAGCAATTCTTAGAGATGACAAAAAAATCTCCATTAAATAAGTTTTGTCGTATTTTGTTATTTTACTAGTAAATCTGAAGGAATATCAGTCTTGGAGAACGATTCACTGTCTCTTATGACGATTTTTTGTGAGTGTTTTATTTTTCCCTTTCTTTGAAGGATATTAATCCGACCTTTCGAATTGCGTAATGTTATCTTCTGTTTTGCTCTTCTACCGCTGCTCTCGTCCAGCTAGAATACACTGCTCCGGGCTATTCGATTGTTTATTTATCAAACATTATTTTTACAAAAAAGGAAAGAAAAAAGGATTTAATTTTTTCTAATCTTATATCTTAGACAGTAAGACATAAGCAAACAAGTGATATCTTTGTTTAATCTAATAAAAAAATAAAGATAAAAAATAGTAAAACTTAATATTTGATTTATTCTTTTTTACTATTTTTACATGTGATACATCATCCGTCTTGCTTTAGTGAATAAAGATACTGATTATCTCATGAATCAGATGTTTGATTAATTTATGAGGTACTTTTCTATACCTTTCTCTTTTCTTTTCATAGATATCTATTACATTAATTTTAATAAATATTGATGGTTCATATGTCATAATCCTTTCAAGCATTATATTAAATTTTTAGCTACATTAGAGTGATGTTTTAAAGCCACATTAAGACTATTTTGGGATGGATCTCGTAAACTTTGAATCATGTTCAGAAGACAAGAATGACACATGACTTAACATCTATCTCCAAACTTCCGGACACACTAACTGAAGGACATTTGGCATCAACGGATTTAACTCTCATCATACACGCTTACACGTCGGTTCTTTGGTGGAATCGGGTCTCGAACCTTACCTTACTTCCAGATCAACGTGGTTCAATATACAGGTGGTTCTAATTAAATTTCCATTTTGAAGTTTACATAAAAAGAAAACTACTGTACCAAATGTTATCAAACTTGGTACTACTTTAATGGAGTTGATAATTTTTTCCCTCCAAAACGTTCAAAAACTTACCACCAAGGGGGAATGGCGCTGTATGCAATATTGTTCCACAAAATAAGACATAGAATTAAATTTTTTTATTCTTTTTTGAAATGTGTTACAAACATATTCAATGTGTCCACCAATTTTTTGAAACCAAGTTAAAACGCATTATGACTATCTCAGTATTCTTAGTATATCAGGAGGAATGTTAAGCACAGATTGTTGTAGTACATCTTCCAGCTCCATTTATTGTTTAGGTTATCACTATAAATTTGAATTTTGTGATAACACATATTGAGCATGTTTTGTAACACGTCTCAGAAACGATTAAACCCATTTGAAACTGGTATCCCCATGCCGCATTTTGTTTAACAACATTGCATACAGCACCATTTTAGTCCCCTGGTGGTCAGTTTTTAAATTTTTTTGGTGGAAAAAATTTCTATTACATCCTTTAAATCATTACCAAGTTTGATAATATTTAGTCCAGTAGTTTTCCTTTTATGACCATTTCAATGTGGAATTTTAATTATAACCCCATGTATATTAATTTTCATCAAGTATAGATAGGTTATTTACAGTGAAAGTAGTAAAATTACTTCACTTCTCAGATAACCCAAAATAACCCCGATTTTAGGTTTTTTTTTTGTCTAATCGTCCAATTTCTCCATTCATAACTAATTCCTAATTGAGGCTAATTATGCTTACGTTCCACCAACAATATTGTTTCCCAAAATTTAAGAGTTTTCTATCCATTAATTAAATTGATGTAACAATGTTAAACGCTAAAAACAAATTTTTTAAGTAAATATTTTTACCAACGCATATAAAATTTCAAAAATAACTGAAAATATTGACATTGAAACAAACGCCATCGCATTTCTAAATGAATAACAAAACATCGAAGAAATCCTAGTTAAATAATTAAACAAAGCAAAGGATAAAATAACAACCTACATACAGTAAAAGTTTACATCGCCCAATAAATAAGATTAATAAGATGACATTTATGGCAGGACCGAAAGTGAAAGAAGAAGATATCTTAAAGATATAAACCGGTCAAAGGGCACTGATCCTCCAAAACCTTCTGTCTTGAGCCCAACTTCAAACGCTCTGTGCATCAACTGTGGCGGATTTGGCGATCTTTTTCCAAGTTCCGCCGACAGAGTGTGGAAAGGGTTGATATCTCGTGACGTTTTGATGGATGCGATGAAGAATAACTTGGCGTGTGCTTGAGCGGCATTTTCTTTGCATTTGTTATTATCACCACATTTTTTTTCACTCATCTTGGCGTAATTAAGACATCTGGTTGCCTTTCGATGTTGACCGAAAGAGAAAAGAAAGAGTCGCAAATAAATTATTTTATTAGAGCCGTTTTAATGTTAACTGGCAAAGGGCATGCCAAAGTGGACTTAATTGTGACAAGCATGGTTTTTAAGAGGAGCTTTTCTTTCTTCGGTGCGAGTGAAATAACAAATGTGGAACGCTTCAAACAGATGCATTATATTCTGATACGCGGAACCACTTGAGCAAATGAACGAGTTTTAAGGATGAAATACAGCTAATGAAATAGGAAATTCAGTCTTGCGTGGTTTTGGATATATATATTTTTTATTATAATGCGTTTTTATTGAAACCGTCAAAAAGCTGAAAGAAAAACACATAAATGAAAAGCCTGAATTGGTACTTGTGAACTGTCATCCGGTTGTCATGGTAGTTAAATTTTCTTAAACAAATAGAGAAATTAAAAACTCTCCATGTTTTTTTTAAAAAGAGAATTCTGTTTGCAACAGTCAATATTTATTTTTCTTAAAAATAATATATAAATTAAAAACTGAATTAAATGCTTTCAATGCAAATTTTCAAAAACATAAACATGATTTTGTGATTGGATGTAATATAGACATATAGACTTATTGCATCCATTGGCAAAGCAGGCATGATAACAATGAGGGCGAAATTTAAAGAAAATTAAATTCAACGTGAGTTTTCAATAAAATTATAAATAAGTGAAGGAATTATTAATTAAAAAAGCTAAATCATGTTTCCTGAAATATTTACAAATGCTTTGTTTATGAAAATTACATAATCAGAAGATAGAAAATATTTGATTGCATTTCCCTTAATATTAATGCATATGTAAATATGTTTTTATGAACATCCTTAGGAATTTCAGTGGGCTTATGGCCCTGTAGAGTACTTCTTATTTTCAAATTTTATACTAATATTATTTTTTCCAGTCTGAGCTTAAATTATAAAAATTTGTACTATGTCGTTGTTTGTTTGAAGCATATTTAACGGAAAGTCATTATTTTATTTGTTTATGGAAGGAAAAAAACCTGAAATGTATTCTAACATATCATCAGATTATGGTTTATCGTTTTGGTCAGTCTGTCATTAGATAATGACCTTTTGAAATAAAAAGATATTTAGAATAGTTTATGCTAAGTCAACGTTTAAACAAATCGTCACACATTTTTGATTATTAATGAGCAAACCTTTTACTTTCGGATCGGAATGCTATTTTTCAGACAATTTATATCCTTGCAATATTCATTTATATTTACTACGTTTTAAAAATATGAATACTTATCACTGGGAGAGAACTATAAAAATATTTTATTGCGAGAATATATTAAACAAACATTAATATTCAAAGCAATGAAATGCTTTGAATATTAATGTCTAGCGGGCATTTAACTCTCTTTATTGACACACTTCTGCTTCAGATGTGAGTCTTTCAACTTGGGAAACTTGTTTGAAGAATTAGGTCAGGAACTGCTCCTAAAGAGATTTTGTATACACTTAGTCGTAGGGGGCGTAGCTCAGATGGTAGAGCGCTCGCTTAGCATGCGAGAGGTACCGGGATCGATACCCGGCGCCTCCAAATATTTTTTTAACATATTTCATTACACTATGATATTAATTAGAAAAAGTTTTGAAATTTTTTGAATTTTCTTTCCCTTCTTTACGGCTTTATGCAAGATTAAAAATACACTCAATAACTTATAATTACATCAATCTAAGAAATCAATTAGTTAAAACTTGTTGCTTTAGGAATCAACTCAATAGAGAAATTAAAAACTCACAGTGGTTTTTTAAAATGAAAATTCTATTTGCAACAGTCATGATTTATTTTTCTTAAAAATAATATATTAATTAAATTGCTGTTGGAATCAAACGTTTTAGCAATCTAATTGTTTTAGGAATCAACACAATAAAGAAATTGCTTTAGGAATCAAATGCTTTAACAATTCAATTGTTTTGGAATCAATACAATAGGGAAATTAAAAACTCACCGTGTTTTTTTAACAAATTCTATTTGCAACAGTCAAGATTTATTTTTCTTAAAGTAAGTTTTCTCAGCACTAATGCACTATACCAAAATGCTTACTAAATATAAAATTTTCGCCATATACCTCAAAAATTTATGATGCTTGTAATTAGGTATTTAAAACATTCCCAGATCTGTGATCACTAGATAAATAATTAAATCAACTAGGAGCAAAGTTAGTATTCTTTTACTCATACTTAAGTTACTAGAAGGCTCATTTAACTTGGGAGAGGTACCAGGTTGATATCTGGCGCCGATAGAATTTTTAATACGATCCATAAAATAATATTGGGCTTGCCCAGTTCCTCTCTCCCTCCTTTACGGACTTATAGTTCATGATAGAATTAAAATGATGGAAGCAACTCCTATTTCCACCAAAACACGCACAAATATTAAAGCTTATTGCTTTAGGAATCTAAAGAAGGAAAGTTCACAGAGCTTTAGCGTACCAAAGAAAGTTCATAGAGCATGGCAGACCATTAATAATTTTGTTACTCCTTTGCAATTTTATATATAAGACTTTTACTATTTTGTAAGGAACGAGGGGTTCAGATATTTTCTTCGCTCCCGGAGGATCCAGATTCGGTACTCGATTCCACAGAAAAGCTGTCTTGAAAGAGGGTTTGGGACACGTTAAATCCCTCTGGATCAAAAGTCCTTTTGATGTGATGCGGAAGTTTGAAGAGATTGTGAAGACTCATGTGTTATCATCGTCATCTGATTACGATTCAGAAGTACGAGGCTCATCCCGAAATATCCATAGTGTTTGCTTTAAAATGGGTCGTTAATATGATTTAATTAAACTTTCTATTCTGTTTTAAGGGAAGTTAACATATTGAGAGGAAGTCTGATTTTAATATTTAGAAAAACAACATAAAGACAATCTCGTGTATAATAAATAATGTATACTTCAAGCTACAAAACTGACGGAAATATTCAGAAGTATATTTATGGAGTTCTTGTTTAATTGGAATTTCAGATTCAAAAACATCCTCAGGCGGTCTAATCTTCCATTTTTCTTTTTTATAATATTATACGCAACTATAACGTTTCCTATTACTTGGCGCCTTTCTAAGAATATTTTCAAGTATATATCAATCAAAGAGTATATCTATGCAATTTATTTAATAGATAATGGTTTTCCTGTTGATAACAATTGCAATCCATAAATCAATACAAACTAAAGAACAGTCACTTCCAGCTGCAATTAAGAAATGCACTTGCATGACCACTAATAAATTACCGTCGAAATTCTCAAATGAACCAGACACCACTCATTATAACCTACACTTATATTTATGCTGCGCAATGACTTATTCTGCTGCAGTGTCCACCCAACCTGACAGTTCCACAGAGGAGGCCTTTATTTAAACTAAAGAGGTCACTGACATGAGCTGTGTTCTCACGTATCATGAATTACAGCCGAAATCCATCATTTTTATGCATCCCTTTCTTCTCCAAGACGGGAAGGAAACCAGATCAAATATATTTGACCACTACGCCGCCGGGGTATTAAATGCTTGTTATTTCGCCTTCGTGTCATTATTTCTCAGACGGGGAATGGCAGCAGCTAGTCGTGCGATAAACGACACGCTTTTAGAGGGTGAAAAATTGTCGGTCTTATCGGCTACATTCAATGCAAATATTTTTTTAATCCTTCAGTTTTTGTATCCTCGGTTCTTATTTCTTAAGTGTGAGTGGTTTTTTTTTCTCCCTAGGTTGCCAGTAATTTATAATGTTATTATTCAAGCGTATGCTTGTCACGTGTCCGCTTTTAATGGAAAAAGTAGAAAGTATTTTTCTTGTGTCCGTTTGGACATAAGAGGGCAGTGGTTGTAGAAACTTGTAATTTTTTTATGTGTCAGTGTTATCATGCTTATATAAATGCGATTACACTACATGCGTTTCAAAAAGGCTTTTCCATTTTTTTTAGACTGTAAAAGTTGGGCATGACTGTTATAGAAAAATGAATCGTATTCTGGCATGTGTCAAGGAGAAAAAATTATTGAAGTCGCTGCTAAAAATAGCGTAATATCATGAAAATATGTTAAAAAAATTCTCGATATTTTTTTTTCATATTAATGATTTTTCTGAATTGCAGCTATTGCCATGGTTAATTCCCCCCAAAAATCCATTCCCTTCGTATTATCATCATTCAATAAGCTTCCGATCTAAGAATAATCCTTTTTCTTTAGAAATTTGAATTTAACTAACAATATACCCTCTTGTAGCATTCATTCTAACGCTCCTTTAGTTTTTCAATAACTTTTTTTTTTGCTGTTGAACGATTTCCCTTCATTCTCTAAATAGCCGTCAGTTTCGACAATCAGTTCTTTATTTGAGCTAAATTTCTTTCCTTTGAGCATCTGTTTGATTTCTAAAAAAAATGTCGTTTCTGGGGGCTGGATCTGGAGAATACGGCGGGGGAAATAATGTTCGAATAGTAATTGATTCAATTTAATCGTTGCTTTTATCGACTTGTGTTCATACTTTAACTAAATATACTTGGTAATTTATATTCTGTTGTAGACATAAATATACAAATTTCAGTCTATATTTAAAAAAGTATAATTACGCAAATATTTCTTTACATATAACACTTTTGTCCTTTTT
Organism: Argiope trifasciata; assembly: GCA_026543055.1. Lineage (NCBI taxonomy): Eukaryota > Metazoa > Arthropoda > Arachnida > Araneae > Araneidae > Argiope > Argiope trifasciata. The sequence continues at coordinate 5,469,635 of JAPMOQ010045993.1, forward strand.
TATCCATTAAGACAGAGCACTGTTGACAGATTGATATATTGATGAAAATGTAGCAGTGTTAATTAAATTTATTTGAAAGAAAAATAAGTAAATGTATTAGTTAATATTTAATAGCAACACTAAGAAAACACTAAATCAAATGCAAAATTAATGAGTACATATCATCTGGCTAGATTTTTTCCCCTGGTTCCTAAAATAAATACGTAGGGTCATTTTCATAAGTACAAAATAAAACTTACAACTGAAAAAAAATTAATTAAACTTTTCTTAAACATGGTTAACATCGATTGTGTTTTTCTTTGATTATAATTTCATGCATGCACAGCAAGAAACATTTTGAGCCAACAGGAATATTACAGCAGTTCTCAATAAGAGTTAAGCAAATACTAACTAAAATACAAGATTATACAAATTGGATATGATATCTTAAATGATGGAGAATTTGAAATAGAAATTACTTTTAGATATTGCAATGAAAAATAATGAATTTTTTTTACTTTCTTTTTCATCGGCATTAACTAATTTAAATTGCATATGTATATCATGTCTTCAAAATATATATATGTTATAATATACGTCAAACATCATGACATGTGATGTCATATACCATATCATGTTAGATGCCATCAAACCACTTGATTTATAAAGCATATTACTTGATATGACATCACACAGCTAGGGAAATCCTTTCAATATATTTCATTTAATTTTTTTAAAAACTTTAATGTAATAAAGAATTTAATTTTCTTCTAATATGGTAACTCTACAACACGACTCTTAACTGTCAAAAGACCCAAATCAAATTTACTCCTCTGCCACCCACCTTTTACTAAACAGTTGACCCTCCATATGAACTTCCTTTGGTAACCAAATGAGAAGAGTTGAACGATAAACAAAGTATGGGCTTCGATTTCCTTCCGACTCATCACCCCGATTTGACCCCTGACCTCCGATGGCCGAGATATCTCGGGCCCCACTTAAACATCTTTTGTTCCTCCAAAACCCCTTTTGTCCGCAAACCCTCCCCCGAAACAAACTCAATCACTTTTCGCTATTGCTCTCTATCCAGTGAAAGTCGACGGTCACCCAAATTTTTATCTGGAATGTCAAAGGGGGGAGGTTTGGCAGGGGGAGGGCTCGATTGCGAGGGCGGCGAGGGGCGTCATAGTGTGGGTGGTGATTCAACACGCAATCGCTTTATGTGGTGGAAAAAGAGTGGTGACGGAAACACTTAACTACTCTGTGCTGTGCTGGACCGTTTGAAAGAGTAATTTATAAAAATATGGAAGCGAAATTATCCTGCTTTGCTGGCAGTTCAAAGTCGATCTGAAAGTATGTTTTATCATTTTTTTTTATAAAATATCAAGATTAAGTAAATCCACGTTTTTAACATAAATAAATTGACTCACGATATTTGATTTTTTTAACATGGAATATACATCATATTTTTTCATTCATTTAAAAATCTAAGACATAAATTATGACATAATGTATTTTTTTAGAGGTGATAGGTTCAAATGTAATTGAAGAACTCAAGTTTAGTTATATTAACGCCCCGTTTTAAAGCAACACGAGGTCTATTTTGGGACAGACCTCGTAATTTTGAACAACGATCAGATGACGACACCTGAACTGGCACCACCCTCTCCACACCACACCACATAAGCGGGAGGACGTTTGGCCTAACAGATTGAACGTGCAAGAGACTCTCTCACACAACGGATCTCGAACCTGAAACCCTCCGGTTGCGAAGCCGAGACCTTACCACCAGGCCACCGCGGCCCCTATTGAGGAATTCAAACAAAACAAATAATGAATTGGCTTGATTCTTTACAATTTAAATTATTCAAGTACGTGTGATTCTCGTAGCAAATTTTTATTCTTCAATAACCCACTATTAATCAGCAGGTGTGGTCTCACTAAAACTTTCACTCTTACTAAATAAAGATGTTATCCCAATGAAAGCCTTGTATGGCATTGGCGTACAATAATTGCGAAATGTTAAACTTCCGGTATGTGTTTAGGATCTTTTCTAAGACTATATTTAAGACTATATTACCATATCTTCTAATATATTAAATATTTTGATATGCGTTAAAATGCCTTAAAACGTGTATAAACGAAAAATGATCTATTTAATTCTAAATAATAGTAATTAATAAACTCGCAAGCAATTTTCAATGTTATTCAAGAATGCCGAGAGATTATTTACGTTCTATTTCAAATATATATATTTTTTTGCTGTGCATCTGAAATTGTTTAATATTTCAGTTTATATTTAAAGTTAGTTTCCTCACTTTCTTCAGTAATTCCAGATTCTAAAGTTTCTAAAAGCTGTTTAAACAATATTTTGAACCATTTAGGAATAAAATCTTTAAATCGCATCGCAATTAAACGTCCATTACGTTGCCGATTCTCAGAGGCTAAATAGTTGAAGAACGCTTGCGAGTATTTTAAAGAACTTCTAATGGCGAATTGGAGTTTAAGTTGGTGCATTAACGTCAAATAATGGCCTTTTGAGTGAAAAGCCATTAAAATTGCGTAGCAGAAGGAATTAAAACAGAATGCAAAATGTGGGAACTCTTTGCACCTGCTTCTCGTTTACTCAAGATATAGAGGAGTACGATTTCATTTGCATTAATGTCATTCGAACTGGACTGGAAGCAGTTGCTTTTCTCGGAGAATGTGTAGTTTAAGTTCTAAATGCTCTCCTCTTTCATTATTTCTCATAGGCAGAAAAATGTTGCCAAGATAACAGTAAACGAATTGCAGTTTAGAACAGCTACACAAAATGCTGAAATTTCAGAAGAATAATGGGAACTGTGCTTTTAATCAAAGAATGCAACATATTTTGAAACTGCAGAATACTGTATGAAGCTCAAAGTATCTGTTACTGAATTATATAGCTCAAGGTATATGCTCCTTTTCATATTACATATTTTATATACTTTATTGAACTAAGTTATGCTCACGCTGCCAAGGTTTATATTAGACGTAATTATATTCAGAGAGACTGGCCTTAACTTTTCTTTATCTATGAAAGAAATATCATAGTAGGAATTTATTAATAACTTCCATTTAAATACAATTTATGTTCTATTATTATGAGTAAATCAAAAGTAGGTTGAAATTTGACTTAAATGATTCAAAATTAGGAAATGCTTTTATTGATCATAAAAAAATGGTTTTAAAAAATAATTTGTTGTTTTTATTTAATTAACTGATCCATAAAATGGATGAAGAACCATGATATTTTATGATTGATTCAAAATTTATAGAGAAAGAAATGAGTAAAGTAATAGGCTATTATTGAAAATATATAATATAATTTAAAACTCTTGAATTATTTAATGTTAGCAATCAAAATAACATGATCTTATAGGGCTAATACCCTTACAGAAACCTTCCCATATATACTGTACAGTTAAAAGGTCTTTGAACAGAGGATAATTAGAAAGCCTTTGAAAAATAGATGATTAGAAAGCACTGTGAACATAGTTAGTAATTTGATTTTATTTTTAAGTAGTATGATGTGATATGTACTATTAAAAAGTAATCCAAAATGTACTACAGGAAAAAATGGCTTTAATGTGATTTATCGAATTTGGCATCCATTTATTTCTTTGTTTTTATAATGAGGAAGTTGTTGAAAAAAGAGAAGTCGCAATATTGTAATTACATTTTTAAATAAAAATTAATTGAAATTTCAAATTCATTTAATATTTGAACAATGACCTACTGAAAACATTTAAAGAAATTGCTTCTTTATGATAAAATTTCCTTCTTTTTCTCTAATTTTAATAAATTAAAACATATTTTAAAGTATTTTCTTTCTTTTACTGCCATTGTAAGCACTCGAGTTTTGAGAATATTAAATATATATTTTGTGTACTGTTCACCAAGAATAAGAATAATATTAAACAATTAGGCAAAAATTAATTATTAATTAAATAAAAATAATATTAAAAGTAGTATAAATACATTAAATATGATCCTATTACGATGTTTTGGGATAATTTTTTGAAATCTTTTTTTTTTAATATTTAATACTTTAATTAATAGTTATTATTATTATTGTCAATCTTCGATAAACAAACCTTTAAATTGCATAAAAAAATATGTAATATTTAAACTAGCAGAATCAAAATATGCGAAGTAAATAATCTCTAATGATATAGCTTTGTGAGAAATACTTTTAATAGAATAGACATTGGACGAAAAAAATCACTATTTTAGACAAATCTCTTCTGAATAGCTTGCTTGCCTGAATTAAGGTTCAATGAATTATTTTTTAATTTTTTTTTTGTAACTCGTTCTCCTAAAAAATATTTTTCTTTAAAAGATTTTAACTTTTAAATTTTAATAGTCATTAACTTATACTATTATAGAAATTTTATTTGGTATTTTTTTATTGTACTATATATTCTTTTATTTTCTGTCACCTGCTATTAAATTTTTATTTTAAATTGAAACGAAAGCAAATAAATTTTAATTAATGGATTTTTTTGCTGTTGAAACTAAACGTGATTTTCAAAACTATGACAGAAAACAAAATCTTTAAGCATAGGTCACTTATGCATTGCAAAATATTCTTTCATAATTTATGAAATTTCTCTCAGAATTATTTTCTCTTTCACCATATAATTCAGTGCTTAGATTTACTTTCAAACAATATAAATGTCTTAAACAATAATATTTTAATTTGTTTCAGCTAATGATTGTATTTTTGAAAAAAAATTGTGAAATTTCTAAAGTTTATACAGTGTTTTGGACCTAAATAATCATATTCAATAGATTATTCTTATATTCTAATTTTCAAAATAATAATAATAATAAATAAATAAATAAATAAATAAATAAAAACTATATATTTTTTGTGACCATATCTGACAAAGTAATGTTGCTTTGAATGTAATGTCATAGGATGATAAAAAACTTCGCCTTTTTAGTTTCATCCGTTTTTGGCATTGATCGGAGCGTCTTCTTCAAGAATGTTAATTGGCTTGGTTTAAAACCGCTTTTTTTCCTAAGACAATAACATTCGTATTTTGATATCTTCCTCAGTTTTAAACGCCATGTCTTTATTGTCTCTAGAATATTTTACTTAACATGTCTCACAGCACCGACATTCTGTAAAAATATAAAATAAAGAATCCACAAAGAAAGAATCCTTATAAATTGATCACCAGTTATAAAAAAACAGTAGAAAATATTAGCAGTTCCATTCAACAATTATATATGCTTGATTTTCGAAAATTTATTAAAAATTGAAAAAATTGGTATAGTTAAAAAGAAAAGTGTTTAAAACGATGATGCAAAAATTATTTTTGTACAGTGTTATTTTCAGATGTTGCAGAGGCACACGTTGTCATTTCAAATAACTGAAATTGTAATTAAAATTTTGAAAAAGATCCTAACTACAGATCTCTGGAATGTATATGTATGCCAAGTTTTACTACTTTGGATCAAACGGATTGTCTTAAAGAACATCAAAACGCAGATATACACATATATATTCACGTTTATCATTATTCAAAATATGAACGGGGGTGTCAAAAATTAAGCAATTCTTTATATTTACTAAATTTTATGCATTAATCTATGTTAAATTTTTAAATAAATTCACGTTAAATTTGGCAAAACTACTGCACCCTAGGTTGCACGACACTCCAACATTCCAAAACTGTCATAATGCGATCTCATTACAACTCACTCATAGTTTTTAAAAAAACAATAACTTTGTTTCTCAGATGGCAATTTTTATTTTGGAATGCATAACTTCGTGACTGCAAATGCCATTGAAGCCTCATTTTGATTTAGAGGCATTCGCACAATCACAAAGAAACCTACCTTTACGCAGCTGTAGATGGAGTTCAAAGACTGCGCATTCCTGACTGCGATCGTAAGCCCTCGACGCAAATGAGAATGTTTAAAAGATTTGCGGGTGTCATGACATTTTAAAGCCATGACTGAACGAATCTTTTTTCATGCTGTAGAAGCATGATTCAGCGTTATTCTTAGACTTGTAGACGAATTCGCATTTATTGATAGTGTAAAAAATAAAGAATTGCAAAGTATGAAACGGAAGATGCGATACAACATTTGCAAATGGTATAGGGAATTCACTAAGCGTCTGACTTTGAAAGAGGAAAAAATTGCAATTGTATATGAGTTGCATATAAATGATATTTCTCTTTGAAAAGTTTATTAGACTTATTCAAAAATGTTATATATAAACAGCAATTTTCCACAATTTAGAAATATTTGGACTTATTCCCTTGGTTTATATATGAATAGAAATTTACCATGTTTGAAACGTACTTGGATTTATTCACAAGAATCGTGGGAATTCTTATATAAATAGCACTACACTTCATTGAAAAAGTTGAAACATTTTGTTTCGCTAATTATTCGAATTTTAACATTTTGCTTCATAATAAATTAATTTGAATTTATCTGTAAACATAGTGTATGATTTCTATTTCACACCGAAAGTGTAAAATCAATCAGGTTACATTAAAATTTCTACACAAATTTCAAAACCATACTCTGTGTCTGTTAGCATTTAAGCTAAGAAATTTAATTTTTATATTTTAGGACTAGCTTTTATGGCAGTTGTATTGATTTATTCATTTCTAATGTCTTTAAAATTATTAATTTTTCATCTGGTACTGTGCATTTTTTTATTTCACATGTGACTCAAACATTCCCTTCGAAGTTAAATAACTAATATTAAAACTTCACACAAACACTAATTTAACCATTATTTATTGTATAAAGAAAACAACAACTACTAAATTTGTATATTCTGCAGTTTTTCCTGAAACAGTCCTCGTAATATTTTGAAATAAGTTATCAACTCTTCTCCGCAGGTTTCGTAATTTCAAAAGTGTTTTAACATTCATTGATTCGTATAGAAAACATTCAATAGTATCATTTTCAATCAGAAATCAGGATAAAATCATTATTACATAATCACATCAGAAATATAAGCATATTGTCTTGCTTTTAGGTTATACATCAGTCATATATTATGGTTGCTTCGCTCCTGAATGGACGTGTGTTCAATGATGTGTAATATAAACATATTAAATTATCAAATAAGTCAATTTTTGTCACCAACTTACACTTAGTATTGAACCATTATGCTGTCATCATTTTGCATATGGCTGAACTGATCAGAAATTCTGGCAAAATTCAGCTTGCATTGTCTAAATTGATTTAACTATTCGTGTAAATCAATTATCAATTCGTATTTTTTACTAATTTTAATACTGTTCTATGGGGTCGGAGAGGATCGGTTTAAAATACAGATGTGTATGTTTAGTATTTCCATAGAATATAAACATATATGTAATGATATCTCTTAATTTAAATTAAGTCTTAATTGATTTCCTAATTTTTATTTTAATTTAACTCTTATTAATAACTTCATTCCGAAATGACCTCTTATTTCCTGATAAAATTCCACTTACTTTTTATTTAATTAATTCTGCACGATCTCTGCAAAACTGCTCACTTTAACACTTTTTTCATCCCGCTAGTGAAGGGATAAAAATTCTTAAAGAAAAAACTTACAAAGCATGGAATCGAAGATTTAAAACAGTATGCGTTAATGCTACAACGTATTCACCAAGCATTTGAATTTGAAAAGTGAAGAAATCGCGATAGTATACTCACTGCATATAAATAATATTCTCTTTCATTCATAACATCGCATAATCATTCTAAATGATCTAAAATTCCCTTGACTAAATCGACACGTGTTTAGGAAATCCGTATCAAAATTTCATTGTCAAACCACTGAAAGGAAAAAGTTTGGCCTTTTCTACTTTTGTGCCGCGATGTAAACTGACGAATCCTCTTACCACATTCTATATATATGAGTGTGTGTATAATATACAGTTGTAAAGAAACACTACCGTTGTAAAGAAACACTAGGGCTATTTTGTGACGAACCTCGTCATTTTGAACCATGGCCAGATGACGAGGATGACACCTGAGGTGGCACCCCCTCTACACACCACACCAGTGGAGGACGTTTGGCCTGACGGATTTAACGTGCAAGGATCCCCTTACACGACGATTCTTCGATGGAGTCGAGTCTCGAACTTGAAACCCTCCAATTCCGAAGCTGAGACCTTACCACCAGGCCACCGAGGTCCCATGTAATATACACTGTATGTGTATAATATTATTATATTACTCATATTACTGTATATTACTGTATGTGTATATAAGGTTTATTCTTCCAATGGTAAAATCATGTTTCTATTCAGCCGAATGTTTATCAGATACATAAAGCATATTCTTTCCTTGAAGTTTTATGAATCAGATGCATGGAAAGTGTTTTTTTAGCAACTGGTTCAAATTACTCTACACTCATAATCCCCCTCCTCTCTCTAGATAATTCCAGGGGTGTTCTGGCATTCTTACATTTCGAATATCGATGCATGCTGACATTACGATAGAGCCACTCGGGGAATTGGTGCTGTCACGTGTCATAAAAACAGCGCCAAGAGTTTTCCCACCTCTCATTTACGCAGGGAAGGGGAATAATTTAGGCGTCCGAAACAGAAGAATCACTTTTTCCAGCATCCAGGGGCAGAAATTGGATTTAGAGGGGGAGAGGTGAATGATGGAGAGTGGCTGACGTCACAGCGCGGCAGATTAGCCAATAAGCCTAACAGGCGATAGAAATGGGCCGGTAATCACCTGGGGTAGCGGAGTCATGCCCGGTGGGTGATGTCATAGGGTCGGCCAAGTCAGCCATGGAAATGAGTTTAGTCACTCGCGCTGATGGTGCCGAATTTCCCTAAGTGTTAGGGAATTCCGTATAAAATCGATTGGACCGGGAAATCGAATGCCTACAGGCAGGTGAAGGAATTTTTTTCAGATTTTGCTACTACAGGAAATCTGCGGACCAATTGATGGCTGAAATTTATTTTAAAGCGCCTCTTCACATTGCTAAGGGTGAAAAGTCGCCACAGTAGCAGATGGAAACACACACGCACGCACACACACACACACACACACACACACACACACACACACAGAGAGAGAGAGAGAGAGAGAGATGCACATACACAAAGAGGGAGAGACATACAGAGAGAGATACACACAAAGAGAGAGACATGCACACACACATACTCAAAGAGAGAGAGAGACATGCACACACACATACACAAAGAGAGAGAGACATTCACACACGCACACATACACACACAGAGAGAGAGTAATACACACACATGCATACAGAGAGAGGGAGAGAAAGAGACATACACACACATACATACACGCAGAGAGAGAAAGAGACATACACAGAGAGAGAAAGAGACATACAGAGAGAGAGAGAGAAAGAAACATACACAGAGAGAGAGAGACATACACACAGAGAGAGAAAGAGACATACACACACACACACAGTGAGAGAGAGAGAGACACTCACCCACGCAAGCACACACACACACACACACACACACACACACACACACACACACACACACACACACACAAACACACACACACACACACACACACACACACACACACACACACACACACACACACACACACACACACACACACACACACAGTAAACAAATAAGTAATGGAGTTGCCAGCGAAACCATTCCGCTTGATTCTTTTGGTTTGATTAACATTAGATTGCCTAAGGCAGTCGTTTGAACTGCTTTTCAATTTTAGTTAGAAAAACAATTGTGTATTTAATGACATAGCTTCTTAGAATTTTGTGACTTTTTGTACAACATATAAATGCGTTTATTAATCATTGTAGTTGCCTCCCCCCCGTCCTTCATTTCCGGTATTATATGTGTTATACCTGTATTGCCTAATAGCAGTCATTTTGACTACTTGGAAAATTTAAAATAATCAAATGACTTTTATTATTGAATTGAGTATATTTCTTATATGAAATCGGAGCCAATCTGATTATATGAAATCTGATCGGCTCCGATTTCGTATAACAGTTTATATATTTTTTTATTACCGTCACTTGTTCGTTACTTGTCATTCGAATCGTTATGCCAGGCCTGCCGTCGGAAAATGAGGGCCCACAAACATCAAATACAACATATTCTAACAAACGAAAATTTTGTCAAAAAAAAGATTAAAAAGATTACTTCAAAAAGATTTCAACTTACATTTGCTTAAAATGCACAAATAACGAATAAGTTATTTTTGTTCCAAATGAAGTAATTTTTTTTATTGTTAATACATACTAATAACTTGCTATATGACTGTCAATAGTATAAGAAATATTAAAAATTAATTTTAAACAAATTTCTTTACACATTAGTTATTCTTTCACAATGCAGTCATTTTGACTGCTTTGGGGCAATATAGGTATACACTAAGTCTCCGTCTTTCTAGTGTTAAGGACAAACAAAGAGTACACCAAATAGTAGTAAACTGTGAAACACTTCTCATGTAATACGTGCCTCTAAACTTTTAGGTTTCAGATCATATTACCAAGAATAAAAAGAACTTGATTTCATTTTACAGTGTATTATTAAGGCTTCATTTGCTTTATTGTATACATTTTACAGCATAATATAAGATGTTTAATGCCACGAGCAATTGTATTTGTTTCAAGATGAATATAATATAATGGTTTATCGCCATACACAACTTGGTGAAATAAAAAATGAAGGATTACAACTGGTGATACATTATGTTTAAGCTATGGTATTAGTAAATAGACCTGATGACAGACTTTTTTTGGAATTTGAGAGGTCTTAGGATTTGAACCTTGTGGCCACAATTTTCAATGACTACAATGCTTTTTCTTTGTTAACTTCGTATAGGAGAAAGTTTTCTTTGTTATCTTCGTATACTAGATGCTCAACATAGTAAAGCTTTGGATCAAACAAATTTGGCTGGTGGTAATTTCTTGGGTAGTTTGAGTTGATCAACATAAAATTTCAGAATTTTAATCAAAGAGTAATCCAAATGTTAAAATTTTTTTAATAATTTCAAGCATATTTTTGTACAAGAATCAATTTTAAGAAACTCTAAAAATTTTTTTAAAAAAAGTGGTAATAGATTTATTTATACGTAATATTCTCTTTAATTTTAATAAATATTTAAAAATATTTTTAAGTATAATTTACAGCAATCTTTTTATTTTATCTTTTTACTGTATTAACGAATGTATTCGTTGCAAAGATATTAAATGTATCTTTATGCTCATGTTATAGCCAAAGAAAATTAATTTTTAAAAGCAGACTAAACAGACCTAAATAATCTTTTTTTAGTTACTTTGAAGAAATTTCCTTTAAATAATTATTTACAGATGTTAAATATTTATTTTTATTATGATTATTTATTTAATATTTATCTCTGACTTGAAGCAAAATTATTTCTCATCTTTTAATTGATCGTCTGAGGAATTTATTTTTCAGATTCATCGTCTATCAAACCAGAAATTAAAAAATGAATATACAATACAGATTGAAAGTTAATAATTAATATTACAGTTAAATATTAAATATGTCCTCATTATTGCATACAGAATCAAATTCAATATCTAAAAGCTCCAATTTTTTTCCTGCTGTTTCATGACCATTTTGCATATTAAAATTTTCTGTAAGCTTATAAACTAAAAACTATACTAACATTTATTTAGAAATGCTATTTAGAAAAAGAATTTTACAATTTTTTTATCGCTAATTAAATACAAAAATACAGCGAAGTCTGATTTCATAAAAAAGAAAATAAAAAGGAAAATTTTTTCAAACATAAAATAAGAGTAGATTGAAAGCTGACATCCCAAGAGTCTGTCTTAAAATGCCTAGTTTAGTTCATTAAAACAGAAACTTTAAAAATTTCAACGGAAACTATTATTTATTTTTGAATGAAGTAATTTTTTCTCCTATTTTTCACAAACAAAGATTCAATCAATGCATTATTAAAAAGCAAGTCCGAATTAATTGCAATAACTTCAATACTAATTGTAATAAAGTTTAAGTTTTCGGTGGATAAAAAAATCTCATTTAATTGCTTTTGTTTTTAAACAAAATAAAAACAAATGAAGCTGTTTTTTTTAATAGAAGCATACGTAAAAATAATAAAAAAGGAAGAGAAATACGTGACTTAAAAATATGTTTAACCGTTTACTAAAAGCCCTTGAAAGCATTCCACTAAAGGTTTCTTGTTCTTTTTGTTAATGAATAAATACTTGATGCGATACATTTTAGAGATAAATTATGTATTAAATATTCTTTTTTTCTATAAGTTCACGATTCATTTTTTATTTTGCCACACTTTTGCCTCTTTAGGTTGTTTGTTTCTAGGAAATACTATTTTCAACGTCAAAAAAAAAACTGTTTTATTTTTAAGAAGGAGGCCAATTTATTTCTTCAAAATAAAGTAACTGAAGAAAATGCCGGTTTTTATTACTTGATATTTTGTTTTCTTACAAGTATCGATGTTATTTAAAACATTTTTTCTTGTTCATTTCATTTCTTTCTGCTAATTGTAAAGACAAACATATTGCGTGGGAAAATAGCACGTGATCTAGCGTAGGGGCTCTAGAATTTTTAAACATTACAATCTATTTTTTGGAAACTAAATCTGAAAAACTTCCCTGGAGATCGAAATTTTTCAGTTATGATAAACACATGTTCTTTTCAAGAAAAAAAGTAATGTTTGTGAATAAAATAGCTGGTACCCGACGTGTTGCTACCGCAGTAGTAATTTTTTAAATATCCCTTGAAATTTAAAATAACTGTCTTGTTTAATTAGGAATGATAGAAAGAATATTTATTTTCGTATCGGAAATGAATATATTCGTTTTAATTGAGTTATATATATATAAGGGAAACGTAAATAATATTAATTCTATTTTTTTAAACTTTATTATTCAATCCATTAGGGTTGGCAGTGTTTTTTTGTTTTGTTTTTCCTTCTTCAGCATAAAAATTATTATGTAAATATATTTTAAAAGTGGCAAACTTCATTATAAATTAAAATTAAAACCTTATTTCCACAAACAGGTGGAATTATGTCTTTTTCCTTCGATTTATTTAAATATTCAACTTTTATTTTTCAAGATATGGGCTGACCAATGGATCAAATACGCAACAGTTACGTAGAATATTAAATGACAGAGAAACTACATCTAGATAATGACTTATCAAGAAACACTGCATTGAGAATCTGAAATGCAATTATGTTATTTTTGTAAACTAACTAGCTGGCATCGGGCGCGTTGCTGCAGCAGAAGAACCGATTTTTTAAATATCGCTTGAAATTTAAAATAAGCGTCTTGCTTAATTAGTAATTATAGAAAGAATAATATTTATTTCCGTATGGGAAATGTATACGTTCATTGAAATTGAGTGGTATATAAAGAATAAGCGTAAATAATATATATTCTATTTTTAAAAATTTTTATTATTCAAGACTTTAAGGTTAGCAGTATTTTTTTCCCATCTTCAGCAGAAACAAATAAGTGGAAGTAATAAGTATTCAAAGTTTTATCGCAATCAGATGAGCGGTATGGCGACGCATAAGAGACATACAGACAAACATTCATTTTTATTTATATAGATTATAAAAACTTATCATACATTTTTCTAATATCGAAGATTTTAAATCCGCATAACCACATCACATCCATGTGTATTCAAGTTTCTATCACAACTCTTCAAAAATTGACTAGCGTCCCACAATTTGGGAGCAAGTGTTTTAGGACAATCAACCAAGTTTATGGACTAACGATTCATGATGAAAACAAAATTCGATTGCCTCTTCTGTTCAAAGGAGCCCACAACAACTAACTAATAAAAGAAATCTAATCATGTCCTCCTATACGAAATTAGACTACATGCTTGTTTTGTTAAGAGAAATGATAGTAAACCCACATAGTCAGCTGGATCAACACCAGTTGGATTTCATTGCTACTGCAAATATTAAATAATTTCATTGTTAATGCAAATGTTAAATAATTTCATTGCTAATGCAAATATTAAATTATTTCATTGTTAATGTAAATATTAAATAATTTCATTGACAATGCAAATATAATTAAATTTCGAATAATTTTGTTAAGATCAATGTAGGAAAGACCACTGGAGATTTTTGCGGATTCCACTACAACAACCTATCCTTTTCTTTGTTCTCTAGTCAGAAGATAGTGTGTACAAATCATTGTATATTTTGTAACAAGGATTTTAGAGTTGTTGGTAGACTTACCTTTTGGTGGATCATGGTAGGAGTTTTATTAAATTACTTATTTATATTTCCTTGGAGATGAGATTTGGATTTAGGAACAAGTTATCTTTATAAACTTTAACAAGTAGGAATAGGGGTAGACCCAAATAGAGGTGGTTGGAATCAGTGGAGATAGCCTTCCTAGGAAAAAAACTGGCGTACAAGTATCAAAAATCGAATGCGTGGTACAGAATTCTGAGGAAGGCACTGACCTATCTAGGGATGTCTATGTAGGAACCAATATGATGATGATCATTTCATAGTTTCCAAAATAGTGAGATATAAAAGCTTTACAATCTCTAAGTTGTACATTATTATATAATATATAAGAAAAGTTATATGATACTATATATCACATTTCTTGAAATTAATATCCATCAAGCATACTGCAGATAGAAATGTGAATGCATATTAAAGACGATAAAGAAAAATTTGAAATTTTTAAAAAATGAAATGAAGGAAAGAATTTATATTTAAAAACGTTTAATGATTTATTTTTAAAGAAAATGCCAAAATTGTATTTAAAATTTCCGTTTAATCAGAAAGCACATTAATATTAAAGAAGAGAAAATTGTTCAGATTTGGTGATTTTGGTCAAATATTATATATGTAATATATAATTTTTAATGGCCACCGTTAATCGAAAATTTAAATAATTTATTTTAAAATTTTTACAGAATTATGCACGATAATCCTTAATCGATTTTATAATGCAAATAAATATCATTCATTTCAATCAAACTTAGTACTTGAGATTTTTAAAAAAATTCCTACTATTAGTTCATATTCTCCCTATATACAATTATTTATATATTTTGTTGACGTTTTCAGTCTTTAAAAAAAATACTTTTTATTCATCCACTCAAGTCCAAATACATTTTTTTAAAATTTGTAATGGATGACACTTAGTGTTAATACATTTTTCTTTCAAATATTAATTCATTAATTATGAAATTTAACTAATTTTTAGTACTTTAAATAGAGGTTTAGCAGTTTGTAATGATAATTGAAATGTGCTCAATCAATAAAAGGCAAGGATTTCAGTACTTTTCGCATGAAGCTGAAGAATGCGAGTTCAATTCTTGCGAAAATAAATGATTTTTTGATACTTAATCATTTTTTTGATAATTATTTAATAGAAAATAACTAAAATAAAAAAATTTCTAAGTTGACCTAACTAGGAATTGAATAAAAAATGCATATAAAACTTGTTCTTATTGTTTCTATAAAGTTTTAAATCATTAATTAAATTATTGAAATTTGATCTTAATGATTAAATAAAAATATGTGAATGTTTAAATTTATATGCGGGAATTTCTTCAAAAAATTGTTTGATTACCCAACCTGTATGAAAATCAAGGGAATCTTTCCCTTCTAATAAATCCCTGGAAAGGGAAAAACGAGGGAAGAGAGCGCCGGTATGCGAGGGTATCCATCAGTATGCGGATTAGAGGGGTACTGCGTGTCGGAGCATAAAAGTGACCAATATGGGCATCAGTCAAGAGGTGCGTCACCCATCTGCAGACGATTTCCGGACTATCCCAAAGGTTCCATTCGGGTACATCCCCCTTATGGTTGGCTGCAACCTGAGACATCAACAGGACGATGAGTACGGAAGTTGAATAAAACAAGCTGCAGAAAGATGGGGGGAATCGCCTTTTTAATGATTAGCCGCCAGGATTTATTTTTATTGGGGATTTGAGGTTTTTAAATTTTTAAAGCTGGAAAGATTACTTCGAACCACTCTGCAATGGAAGGATGTCATAATGTACGCTTTTTTTAATCAGCATAGAAAACTAGTTAAAAAGGTATAAAAGCCAATTTATGTTCATGTTCTTAATTATTTAAATCAGGATTATTTATCACCTTATAACAGCATTTATTTACAAATAAAAGGGAGTTTCAATATTAAAATTAGAAAATTAATAAAATACCGACTATTATTTGGTGGTTGTTTTTTTTAATGACGAAAAGGGCCGGATTGGCCAAACTGTATTATTTGGTGATAGTTATAAAGAAATTCAATGTAATATTTCAATAACCAATATTTATTTGAAATTATGGGTAAAATCTTAAGAGCGACAATTTTCTTAACAAAATTTGCAAGCAAAATTTAAAGAATTAAAAAAAAGGGATGGGAGGAAATAGTTATTATTGAAAATTTTCTTCATATATATGCATTCAATTGAATTCAGATAAAATTCTCGAAAAAAAAAAAAGTAAATAGGAAAAATAATTATTGTTGGCAATATTTAAATTTCATTTTAAATTCGAAGCCTAATTAAATTTATATCACAAGATTATACAAGAGATAATTCGACTTAACTTGTAGCATTTAAAAAAAAATTAAACCAGAAAAAAATGATCAAATAACATAATTAATTCATAAACAATACTAAGATATTCGAATGTACTAGTCTATTCATTTTTTTACATAGTTCTGACTCCGAAAAGCATCAACGAATTATACAAATGAAAATTGATCACCAGACAGCTGACAAGTTGTAAGAAAAGAAATTTGTGTTTTTATAAGAAATCATACTTAATTTAATAATTTGAATGTAGACATTATTGAACTAAAATGCTGTTTGGCTCTGGTTTTGTTGAGCCAAAGCAGTCCTAATTTTTTATTCCGTATACTATGTATTTTTTTTAGATTAAAAAACAAAACAAAAAAGTGGAAAAGTTTTAAATTGAAAAGAATGAATTTTTAAAATATCTCTATATTAACTTGTATTTTATTAAATATAA
Organism: Argiope trifasciata; assembly: GCA_026543055.1. Taxonomy (NCBI): domain Eukaryota; kingdom Metazoa; phylum Arthropoda; class Arachnida; order Araneae; family Araneidae; genus Argiope; species Argiope trifasciata. The sequence continues at coordinate 5,486,621 of JAPMOQ010045993.1, forward strand.
GAACATTGTCTTGTCTTAGTATGATGTCTAACCCCCCTCCCCTCACCTGCTGAAACAAATCTCTACAATTAAGAACTATATAAATGCGTCACTGCTGACAGTGGATAGGAAATTAGGCACAAAAGTAGAAACTCGCCTCATTTAGAAAACAAAACTTTCCCCATCAATTTATTCCTTGGCCGGCAGACAAAACACTCTAAAAAAGAAACCCGGCAAGTCACCGAACAGTTAGACCTAATTGAGTCTAATGCCTACTGTCTGGAACTTGAATGGTGTCTGACCCGCGTTCTCTTTCCGCACGGCCAGATGGCCAGTGTCTAATTCTCCTAATTAGATGACCCCTGCATCTAGGGGGGGGAGGAGAATCCTGATTAGTCAAAGGGTTGAGTCCCCGTCTCGTTTGGAGTGACAGATTTTGGTCTGACAGAAGTGACACGGAAATTATCAGAAATAAATCCATGCGTATCAAGTTGCTCAAGATGACGAGTTATGCTGAAGCGAGTGGGAAATCTCAGAAAACAAAGATTTATTTATTTATTTGTAAGATGTATGGCATAATCATTTTTTTTTTGTCAGTCCTGTTCCCAATCGTAAAAAAATGCTCTTTCTTTTTTAAATCTAATTACATCAGATTTCCAAAGAGATTTTTCCACTCAAACGAACATCTGAGCTCTAGTATTAGCGGGAAATAATCTGATATGGTATTTAATATCAAAAACAGGAAAAAAAAGTTTCCCTTACTTTCCTTTTAGCTGTTTTTAAAGATTTATTTTTAGATTTATAAGTTTTTCTCTTTTCACATGTATTACAGTAAATCAATTGAACCATTGAATTTTATTTACAAATTTTAATATCAGAATAAACACCGGATATAACATAGAAAACTATTTTTCACTTGATAAAAGAAAATGGGAAAAATCGATTTTTTACAAATAAACGTATCAAAATATTCCGTTAACATATGTAAAAAAATCTAAGAAGAATTTTCAATATTTTGAATCGTTTTGTTTTGTTTTAGTAATATCATTGACCCATTTTGAGGCAACATGCTTTTTATATTGATAGGGTTCCTTTAATTTTGAATCGTGGTCAGGTGACAAAGCTGACAGTTCATATGGCACTTCTCTCTCAAAATGTCCATGTCATACTAAAAAGATGCATGATTCACTATATTATTTCACTATGCCGCCTACAACCAGCAAAAGTTTAAAATAGAAATATCATCCCGTCTCTATTTAAATAAGTTTCTAGTTCCCTTTAAAATTTTAGTTTTGAATAGGTTTCTTTGAACAGAAATTCACAAATCATGATGAAAAGAGGTCATTCCCTACCCCTTCCAATGACTGAAAAATTATCCATCCATTTCATTACCTTTAAAACATGTCACAATATTTGTAATAATTGTATAAAGAATTTTGTATCGTTTTATTTCACACACACATTTTTATAATTCTTTTTTACTCTTTTGTAAAGATTGAAATACGTAATCTGTAAGATTGATTTGAAATTAATCCTATTCTTTTCGTATCAAACATTCTCTGCGTTTAGTTTTACAAATGATATAATAATCACTTATTGAAGTGTCTTTATTATATTTCGTAAGGCTTTGAAATATATATATTGCTTTTAATGACGTTTTGTTCTACAGATGTATTCATCTAAATGAAGAATCTTATATAGCTCTATAAAATCTTTAATAAATAACCTTTCTTTCAGATGCTGTATTATTTCGTAGCAAACAATTGGATTAATTACATGAGTTGCTTCAAATAATTTGCTTAACAGTGAGAAAAACAAAAGGGAATGTCCATGGAAATTAAGGAAAAAAAATTTGGAATTCACCAAACTTTGATTTATAAATATCATTCTTCATAAAATGGATAGAAAACAACATGTAAGATTGTTCAAAATCATAAATTTGTACATACTTTTTGTTTAACAGTAAACTTGGTGTAATAACTGCACACGCCAGACAGGAGTACTCAGAGTTCTCCTCAGAACTCCTACAAATCAAGCGCCTGAGTATCCAGACTCCTTCATGTCAATTATGGCTTCTACCCCCGGTCAAATGTTCTTCCATCTTTTCACTTCACACCCCTTTTAGGACGGATGGAATAGTCCCAAGGGGGTTAGAGACAGGATATTTGGTTAAATAAAATTTCATTGAAAGACTCTTTAATTCGTGCAAAATTTTGAAGTGCAAAATATTGTTGTTGTTGATTAATTCCATAATGTTGCTATGAAGTTATATAACGAAAATTATATTGAAAACGTGAGTATTTCAAAAGTCTATCTAGAAACTCATTTTAGGACAATTCACCTTTTAAACAAAAGAAGAATTGATGTGGTATATGATCTAGGTTGCCTAACTCCTTTTTCTTTGCCTCCGACGGTATCAAATCGAAGATGCATGGAAGAAAATAATAAACTTTTGTAATTTTAACTTGAATTTATTTCATTAAGAAAGTTTTAATTTGTAAAGAGAGAAGTGACGATGAAGTAACATTGGATTACGTTATGTACAGTGATTACGGGATGAAAACGCCATCATGACACAAGGACAAAGTGGAAGAAAATTTTCCCTTCAGTGATTTTACTATGTGATTCTGATAGATATTTCTTTATCACGTATTGATTTAGGCAAGGGAATCTTAGGTATAGTTTCAAAAAGATGTGTTGCAGGTGTTAAGAATTATCCCTTTATTCCTAGCTTGGGAACAATGAAGTAAGCAATCTGATTAAGCGTGTGTTAAGAATAATTAAATAAAAATGAACTGGATTCAGGAATAAGATAGTATTTTAGAAGGATGTGTTAATTTAAGATAAAAATTGGAAAATTAATAAGGCAATATCACACACACACGCAAATCAAAGCAATCCACTCGTATTCAATAACTGGTCATTTCTAGTGCATTAAGGTATCCGACCACGTGAAAAACACTGGTTATCGATCACAATGGCTAATTAAAAAAAATTCTTATTATTTCTTGTAGTTCAGGCATTTCTCTTCTCAAAACAGTGTATCTTTTCTAAGAAAAGGAAGGCCTGAGTTATCATCCAGGGTTACACAGTTTTTTAGCTAAAATTTGTCTTTGACCAATTTTCTCAAAAGTTTTATTTGCATAAAAATTCTCCACCGTTAACGTGATATCTCAAAAACCAATAAAGGTATTTACATAAAAATATCAGCGCGTTTTTAAATGATATGGTCAATGATATGAACCAAAAGTTTTATTGTTGGTGAAATATTTTTTTCATTTATAGGTGTTTCTAAAAAAATTAAGTCTTGAACTTATGGGAAAAAAGCATGTATACGTATATTTTCAACCATAGCTTCTTTGCATCCCAAAATATTTCTTAGATTTTGGCTCATCGCATTCATCATTGTATTCTATAACTTGTGTACAATAGGATTGTACAAGAAAAATAGGATTGCTGCATTACCATTTTGTCTAGAGTGCAAACCGTTTTGGTTAAACTTCACTAAAACTTTAAACAAATTTTCCCATTTATCAAAATATGTTATATTTTCAAAGAATTGCTTTTTCATTTATAGTTTTTATTATTGAAAATACATCTAAAAACCATAAATAATTTCTAAGAAATCCAATTTTTCAAATTTTTTCCTTCAAACATAGTCTGATACCTCAATTACAATAGCCATAATATATTATTTATATATGCATATAATATATACATTTAGCCGCTAAATTAAATTTTTAGTTTGAATTCTGCATTTAATGAAGATTTATCGCTTTAATTCTGATTCTTTCCGAAAAACTACTTATGATTAAAATCCTCAAAGAAACTTTTAGTGAAGCACTCTCCAGCCTTTTTTATTACCGACCCAGACACTTCAATCTCTTCCGTTGATAAAATGCAGAAGATCTTTTCCTAATTCATTGCAGTCTGCACCATCTCCATGGAGCAGACAGATAATCAATTCATGATAAGGCGCAAACACTTCTTCCAGACAAACCTGCATTCGCAAATAGGGAAGACATCTATAATATATAATTGAAGATGGAATGCATTATCTCTAGAGAGTTCCTTGGAGTGAAATCTACTACACTAAGAGAAAAGGAAGATTTGTATTTTATTTAATTTCTAAGTATTTTATAAGCTCATATTGGTAAAGTAGAGTAATCTGTAGATTTTTATTTTCTCGCACTTCTAGTACAAAGCGAAAGTATTGTAATCGTCAAACAATCCAAACTCGAGAAACTTCACATTTTGATTCTTCCAGAGTCCGAAAAACATATTTATATAACAAATAAAAAAAACCTTCAGAAAATAAAACAAATTGATGATGAAAAATACTTTTTCAAGGAATTGTAAACATCAAAACTATGCAAAAGAAATTTAATGAAAATTAAATACAATCATTATTAATATCAAGCTAAAGTGGTCGCTAAAGTCGACTAGAAAATAGTACAATGAAATTTTTATTAACAAGCTGAAAAAGAAATATGCTTCTTTTTAGAAAATGAGCATATGAATACTTTAAATCAAGGAGATAGTATTATTACTGACTTTTTTCAAAAACAATGAATAAAAAATTAGAAAGCACTTTAAAAGGTTTGTTCTTAGATAAGTCTATTATTTTATATAAGTCTATTACTTTAGGAAACTCAAGGTACAGCAATTTATTTATTGTACAGCGATTAGTTAGTAAAAAGATGCATAAATATTGTATATTGTTTTATTAATATTTTTACTGCACTATTTTCAGATAATGAGGCAAAAAATTCTTGTAATATTTTTAAAAAATGAATGCGATATATATATATATATATATATATATAGCATTATATATATATACACACACACACACATAAGATGTTCGCATACTATCAGATAAAACAACAGGCAATTATGTTGGCATTGGAAGTGTATTAAAAATACATTTAAAAAGCTATTTCTATACAGTAAGTGCATCTATTAAGTTCAAATATGTAGATAAACACCTTTTTAGATGTAGATATTCTCTCAGATTTAGAACAAACAAAATCACAGATTTTGTTATAGTCTTTAGATAAGATCTGAGATTGCTTATAAAATCCGCAGTCAGTTTTGATCATTCTTAGTCATATTTGTCCTTGTCTTATTGCAATACTAATAAACGTGTTACACATGGGATAAAAGAAGACGGAGTTAAAACTATCTGCGAGTGATTAGAGTAGAGATAGATTAATTCTATTGTGAGAGGGAAATTTTAATAGCTTAGTAAAGCAGTATTTGTGCCGACCATAACAGTGGTTATTTTGTACCAGAGAAAAAATTTAATATATGCAACGTTTGTAATGTTTATGAATGGATTACTAAGGCCAAACTTCTTTCAGAGTATATAAAAAACGTTATAATTTTATAAATGAAATATTACAATAAATTTCAATCAGATTTTTAGTTATATTAACGTACCGTTTTGAAGCAACACTAGTGATATTTTGGGACCAACCTAGTAATTTTGAACCGCTTTCAGATGACAAGGACGACACCTGAGCTAGCACCCCCTCTCCAACCCTTCATACCACACAAGCGGGATGACGTTTGGCGCCGACGGATTTAACGTGTACCAGACCCGCTTACACGGCAATTCTTTGGTGGAAACGGTCCTCGAACCAGCAACCCTTCGGTTCCGATACCTTACCACCAGGTCATCTTTGCCTCCAAATTGCACTCAGAGTAAGAATTTATTAATTTTCATTTCTCTTCTTTCCATTTGTCAGCATTAAATACTTGAATGCACTTTATAAGAACAATAATCGAACATTCCTTCTCAATTTGAATGTTTTTTTAACCTTGACTAATTTAATAGATATATTAGAACGGTTTTATTAGAAAGTCATATTAAACTTTACTAAAAATAATGATGAAGATTATTTTTCCTTCTTGAGTAGGGTTTTGTTATAAAGAACACTTTAATAAATTTTCTTCAAAAATATTTGGAGCACTTTTGTTGCATGAAGGTTTAATTGCAGAAACAAGTAATGGTGAGAGTGAGAGTTTTTAAAGTGTGTCCATTGTTAATTCTTTCTGTTCTTAATTGTGAAGTAATTAGATGTAAAAAGATACTGGTAGAAAACTGGATAAATGTATAGCATAATGGAAAACTTCTAAACTAGTATGATGAAGTTTGTTTGAAATTGAAAAATATTTGGGTAAAAAATGCACTATTATAGGAAAATTAAACTTACATAAAATTTATGCTAAAGCGTTCTTGGTAAGGACTTAAATATGAGGTAACCAAACGGGCCTAATTATAAATATTTTAGGCGGATCCCAATTTCAATGTAAAAAAGCATATATATGTATTGGCTTTGCGGCAGTTCCAAAAATTGTTTAGAGCATCAATATTTCCATATTTCTTTTATCCACTTTTTGCTATGCGTCTTTATATAGAGACAATAAATATAACTATTCTTAATATGGACCATGAAAACTGCAACGTGTTTGTAGTCATTTATTTGCGAATAAAAAAGTAAGGGGAGTTAGACATAAGTTCGCCTAGTTACTAAGCAATGCGAAACAGAATAATTTACAAAATACACATAAACTACCAGTGCTGCCATCTTTTGTACAACTAACTAAACTCTAACAAGGCTATTTTGTCTCTTATCACTCATCTCCACGTTACTTGGTCCAACACTTTCTTGGAAACCATTCACCAATCAAACAGGTAGTGATGACACTTCACTGTGCTCACAACACCAAATTAAACACAACCGCACTTTCATTCCGAGTAGTTAAAATTTCACCAACAAATTACAATACCCGTCAGCTGACGCTTACTCACAAAACGAGAAAAAAAAAAGATAGAAAAAAGGGAGAACACACATGCTGAAACTAAAGTTTTTTTCGAAAACAACTTACATGTGGCGGCGGTTTCGGGGATCGTTCCGTTGTGGGTTTTGGCTCGCTCCCAAGTGTTCCGGCAGCGTGTGACGGCACGCGCCCATCGGTCACATGATTCATCGGATCCCCATCCTCCCATCGGCACGTAACCGCACTTTTTAAATCCCTTTGCGGTCTTGCGGGGGTTGACACATTTGGCACTTTATGATATTGTCGAGACAGCCCGAATTCTGTTATGTGCCGGGATTGTGTCGTGACTGCTCCGTATTGAGCAGATGCTTTCTTTTTATATAAAAAAAATAGAAAAAAGGGAGAATAAAAGGAAAGAGAGAGATTGCATAAAAGAAATAAACAGGGATACCCTTTACTGACACAATATTTCTGAGTTGAATTGTATTGATTTTTTTTATTATGCACTGAATTGTTATTAAAGAAGCGGAATCAGGAGTATTATAAAGAGTATATTAGTAGGAGTGTTTATGCAAAAATTAATTTGGGTATGCCTGGTATCAAATGGTTGCTAGTTTCATAGAATTGTAGCGCTATAAAACAGATAAAATTGGCGAATAGAAAAAAAGAGTAAGAGAGAG
>JAPMOQ010045993.1:5525189-5552477 GCA_026543055.1 Argiope trifasciata
ATATATATATATGTGAGCATAATTATAGTACTGAGCTGTGCTTTTAAAACTCCTTTCATATGTGCAAAATTATTTATTTAATTCTGATGGCAGAATTATTTATTTAATCTTTTTTTCCTTTTATACTAAGCAAAACCACTGTAGCCTGCGTCCTGGCCTGGAGGCTTAAATCATTCCCATGATTTAAGCCTCCCGAGTTCGAGTCTCTGTTCGGTCATAACTGTTCTCTACCCCGTGTCCTAGCCTTCATATGTGTGAATGAGCCTTGTAAAAGGAGGTTTTGTCCGCGAGTGTATGAGTGTTGTCTTCATACAAGCTAAAAGTCAGACTTTCATCCTCGAGGGCTCGGAGATCTTTACCCACAGAAGTTACTGGACAAAAACTTGGAATAAAAAAACTCAACGTGTTTTTATTTAATCTTAGTGTATGAAGTTTAATGTAAATAAAATTTATCATTTCATATTTGAAGCTTATCATATGATTATGAATAATCTCAACTAAGGATGCATAGTTAAGTTATTTCTTCTTTTATACGTATAAATAATAATATACAATAACAAAAGCATTGTAATGACCAAAAAATTTGATCTCGAGAGTTCGACGAATCTTCATGTCGTTTCAGGCCTCCTTGGACCTGAGAGACATTTTAGTAACTATACCTACCGCTCTGTAATTCGGAAAATGCTTTGAGCTATACAGATGAATTTTAATATGTGACTTCTGAGCAAAATTTGTAAATTTTTTAATATTTCGGAGGAAGTCCATTCACTAAAAATTCTATCTGCCCGAGTACAAATGAGTATGAATAAAACTTGAATTCTGCCTGTTTATCCGCGAATATTACAGTTTAAAAATATAAACTAGAATGATGAAATTTGGTATACTGACTAAAAAAACAAAATTTGTAGTTTCTTATTCAATTGGAATGTCGTCCATTCAGAGAAAATCTGCAGTCAGTTTTTCTCTGAATGGAGCATTAGTTTATATCAGCCTGAATACTAGTAAAAATATACCTGCCTATCTGTGAACACGATTACCCAAAACCCTTTTTAAATTAGATGCATAAAATTTGATGTATGGTCTTAATAACAAATGTGTAATTTCCAACAAATTAAAAAAAAAACTCCTTTACGTGAAGTCTTTCTAGTCGCCTAAACTTAATAAATACACGATACAAGTTGTGCTGTTGTTTCTTATGGCACTTGCCTTTGGACAAACCCGCTGTTACGAGGACAATAAATTTAAGCCGATAAAGTGCGTATTTTGTGTTTAGAAACGCCAACTAGTGCCAAAAGTACGACTTTGTCATTCACACATCACTCATTCGCTTACTCAACCTCTCTTTACAGGAGGGCATACGCATCTAACAGTTAGAACAGAGGAAGCACAATCATGCCCCAACCGGGACTCGAACCCAGGACGTTCAAGTCATGAGAACACGATACAAATGAAGATGATAACTATAAAATACAGATCAACTCATGAGGACACGATACAAATGAACACGATAACTGTAAAATACACATAATATTCATAAAAACTGGTACCCAAGCTCATCATATAAATATAGACAATTATTTCTAACCAATCTGACTGTTGATGCTTTTTTTTTAATGTGCTTTCATGCAACTAAAGTTCTTGTATTTTTTGTTAGAACCGAAATCCTGAAGAGATTTAAAGCAAGGGAATTTAAAATTTTTACAAAATACTAAGAAACGACTGTGAAAATATTATTTATCTTTTGAAGAGTTGCTTTTATGTAATCCTTTCTCTTCATTTTTGTTGTTTATTATTAATTTTTTTATATTTTTAAGGAAGTAGGTCCTTTTTAATGAATGTATTTAATAAGACTTTCAGGGAATAATCCTTTATATTAAGGGTTGCAAATAAAATTTATATGCTTGCTGTACATGAAATTTATAGAAGCAGATTATGATTTTACTTAGTTATTACATGATTGAAAATTTGTGACAATAGTATTAAAATAAAAATTAGTAATTATAATTGTTTTATAAACAATAAGTATCAGATATTTGAGGGAATAAAGCTTGAGGGTGCCAGATCAGTTGCCGTCCTCGTCATCTGACCTCAGTTCAAAATTACGAGGTCCATCCCAAAATAGCCCAAGTGTTGCTTGAAAACGGGATGTTAATATAACTAAACTAACTAAAATCCGTTTTTCTGTTTCCAAACTGCACAGCTGTCAGATGACAAATGGATAAAGAATTTTTGGTACTGACTAAAGTTTCCTAAAATGTGGATTTTTACAGGAATCGATCTGATATATGTATTTCAGGATTACGAAAATACAAAATAATATTTTGTCTATATTTCTTGAACCAATTTATTACAAATTTGAAACAATTTATGGGAATTTCAAAAGTCAATTGATTTCACTAATTTTTTAAACTTTAATTATTAATCTTTATCAATTTATAACTATAATTATCTCATTATTAATTTATTAGTTGAATTGTTAATTTTTCATTTGATACCTTTTGTTTGTAATATTACCTGGACTTTAAAAAAGCAACTTCATAGAATATACCATATATATATTAAGGAGGTCGTGGATTTTTTTTCAAAAAAAGTAGGTGGTGGATGAAACAGTTTTCGAAGAGCTTGTACTCGGAAAATGAATTTTAGAGAATCAGTTTTAATTACATTAGGATAAATATCAGAGATTACTTAAAGGATATTCACAAGAAAATGTCACCATGTATTAGATACTTTAAAGAAATATGTATATATGACTTTCTAAGTATCTTCAATCAAAACTCTTTTAACTTATTAGCTATCAAAATGACCAAGATGTCATTCCCAAATTGGCTGCTTGAAAAATGCTTGAAATGTGTCCGTGCAGCATTTACCAGCACAAACTTCCAGCCATTTCTCGATACATTTTTAAAAGCCAATTTTCAATCGCAGTCAGAATCTTTCCCAAGATATGATCCACCGTTGCAATTACTCATTACCCAAATGACATTCATTCCTTAATCCCAAAACTGCTTTTCCTTTCAGCGTTCAGATTAGAAGCGGTCCGAAACTTTGTCACATGCAATGATTAATGGGAAGAAAAGTTTCTTGATTAATGAGTTGAATGATGGAGTCCCACGAGAATTGCAGGACGACGGATTTTGCAGAGGGACTTTGTCAATGCGTGCGCTGCACAAAGAAAGAAAGGTCTTTGTGCAATTTTTTTATTCTCTTTAAAGATGCACAGTTGGGAAATGTAATTGTGTAGATACAATCTCTTCTTTAGAAAGTAATTATTCCTTGCATCTGGATTTCGCACGATATGGCTAAAAGCTTTCTTGTGATATGACATTGTTGTGCGTGTTATTAAGAAATTTCGATACTTTTTCAATTGTAGAACCAGCAAGAGTGGTCTTCCCTTGACTTTCTTGTTTGCTCTAATAAACTCATCAGGCCAGAAAAGTCTTAATCGCATTGGAGTACATTAACTACGAAATATCAACCTTTGAAGTAAATGAAACATTTTTACTGAATCTATCGTATCATCCTTGGCGACTAATCCCTGGCATGTATTAATTATATGAAAAAAATTTATGTTTTAATACGTTTTTCTCAACCGAATGATATCAAAATTTAATACAAAACTGTTCTTCCAGTCAGAAAATTCCACACGGAATTTGATATATTTAAGTCACTGCGTTTTTATGTGATAATTATCGTGTTTACATATTTCTGAAAGCATAGACTGATAGATAGTTAACCTGCAGTTGGATCTGGCGAAAACTTTTACAGGTGTCTACAATACAAATGTTAAATATGTGCACCGAAAACTACTGATAAGTAAATGGCAAAAACTATCGACAAGCTTCATTCGGCTTGTATATTTCTTTGCAAATTTTATTTTTATAAATTTAATTAATAAATACTTTCTTTCAGCAGTTTCTTAATATATATATATTTACTATTGCACAAGAAGGGCGAATAAATCGTGGTTTTGGTTAAATACTAAGAAGGCTTGGTGCATTTAAGAAAAGTTTAATAATAAAAAAATGACACAACATGAACTTTTTTTAAAAATAATTATCTATTGTTGGATTGCTGTAATTAAGCCCTTATCGAGGAAATTTTTGTATTGCAAACATTTGTTAACTATTAGTTTATAAAATACCAAATTAGAATTAAATAAAAGTTTAGAAATTTTAGCGAATATTTTAATTGTCCATATAGTAGCTGATTAAAGTATGCAAACAATTTTGAACTTACTTGCATAACCGGAAATGGATTAAGATTTCATGAAAGAAATTAATTTTTTAACTGGCATGTCGTTTTGCATTATTTCTAGATTTATTTTGGAAGAAATTTCGAAACTTAGAACCGTGCTCATATAACAAAAAAGACACGAGAGATGGCCCTATTTTCTTGAAATTAACATACCATGTTAATGCTTGAAAATTCGATTTACGATAACATCTAGGCGGATATTAAGCGTGGACCAGATGCTTCACATTTAATTTTCAGTGAAATTTGAATATAAAATCCTTAACCTTAATTAAACACTGTGAGTTCCGTGCTGAATGTATTGAAAAAATAAAAATACTTGTGTAACATTTGAATTTGGAAATATATTGATTTTAAAATGAACCCCACTTTTGTTTCGGAAGTTTTCAAGTATGTTATTATGCGAATGTCTTTATGAATTGCTAATTATAAAAAAGTTAGGCAATTTACTTCGTTTGATGCCTCGATTAGCATGTTTTTCCATGAATAAGACTTACAATATGCTATTAATCATTTAAACCAAACATAGATATTAAAGAACTTTTAAGCGTACTTTCATCTTTAGATATGTCTGGATATTCAATTAAGAAGAAATTCTATTCTAGGAAAATAATTTTTGCTCAAAAAAAAAAAGATTCATATCATATAATTGAAGAAGCACAAAGAAGTTTGATTAAAACTTATATCTCAAAAAATATTAAAAGACAAAAATTAATGTCAAGATAAAAAGAAATATTAGGCAAATTAGATAAACCTTTCTTTACTACAATAATTAAACCACAGCGCTCCCGACAGTCAGAGCGTTTTTAATGAAAGCAGTCTTCCGCTCAGCGATCTTTCTCCATTTCAATGAAATTCCCACTTACCTTGAGACTTTAATTAGAAGTACAAAAGGCAGATTTAATTAAGCTTGAATCACGTGTAAGGAAAGTCTTGAATGCGGCATTTTGGTTTTTAATAAAACCATTTGCTCGAACGAAGCCAAGTTTCTTAATTTAGCGCGAAAATGAGCGTCATTGTTATGCTAATGGGAAGACACAGACTTGACGTTCGAATTATTATTGCACGGAATCGGTTGTTGTTTATCTAATAATCAGCTGTATTGTGGCATTGAAAGTTCATTTTTGGCAGATATTGCTGATGAAAGCTAACAAGCTTAATGGATTAGTTTAATATATATTTTTTGTCTCTTAACTTTGATTAATGAATTAAATATTTCAATCGTATCTCATCTATAAAATTATTTATAACTTAGGGTAAAGACTTTTATCATGAGTCAAAAGGTTAAGGTATGGGGGGAGAGTTTAAAAAGGGGAAGTTTCGGAAATCAATGATTAGACTTTTAAATTATTTTCTTTTGAAGGTATTTTTCGAATGAAGTGTAAAAAGTGACTCAATTTGAATGTATTTATAGCTAAAAACATAAAACATGAAATATCTTTATTTTGCTATTTTTTGAGAGATTATGATTGTTTTTTTTATTGTTTACTATTCTTAAAGTTCGAACAAGTTTCTTTCTCTCTAAGTTATTTTTTGAAATTACAGTGATTTTCATTTTGAATTTGCATATGTTTTAATGTTATTTTACATCTGTAATTGTCTTTGGTATATTTTTTCTTTCACGAAAAACCTTATAAATTAAAATCATCATCTAATGCATATTTCTTTCTACAAATGCAGCATAATAACTTTTCAATATGTTGTCAAATTCTTGAACGAGAGAATAAATAATATATTCATCGAGAAATATTTTACAGTTGTTTTAGTTTTTCACTTTGTGAAAAAAATCGGTAATTTCATGTTATATATCTGTCGAGCACTAATGTTTAGAGAATGGAGAGAAATGCTATTTATTTTTTAGTCCAGGAACTAGAAAAATGATAATAAGCTATTAAATAGGTACTAATAAGCTATCTGCAAAATTTTAAGCACAATTTTTCGTAAATTTCGAAATTAATTTTTTCTTTATACCTGATAACACCCAATAAAACGATGTTTTTTGGGTGTTCAATTCGAACGATTGGGTGTTCAAACGATTCAATTTTTGAAGAAACTTACCTCCTAACTGTTATATTTTAATTTCATTGATGTTTTTTTTCTTTTTTTATACAAAAATTGAAAATTTTTATAATTTTTGAGCTTTTTTTCAAAAATTTTATGCCGAACATTGTCGCATATCTTAAAAATGTAAAATTATTTAATCTAAAAATTAATTTAACTAAGTGTATTGGAAATGTTATGTAAAATGAACTATATAATCATAGATATTATAACTTTCCATAGACATGTAGAAAAATTAATGAGACCTGATAAGTAATGCGATCTCTTGGAGGATTCACATGGACTTTGTAATCATGTATACCTAATGTATGAACGCAATACTTCCATTTAAAAATGTATAAACGTAAATCTACGTCTTAAATATGTTTTACAGGATTTAAATTCAGGTAATATGCAGTAAATTTCATCCAAAGTTATACTTCGTTTTAAATATAATCAGTCACAAATTAAGTAGGATAGTAGCGAATGTTATTGTTATATGGAGAATTGATTACCCATTACACCCCTAAAGAATTTGGCATGAAGATCAAAAGCCCCACCTCTTTATATTTCAATGTTCACAAATATACTAACATAATTACACAAGGAATGCGGCAATTGAAAATTTACTTGACTGCAATCTGTAGTGCTCCATTCATTAATATCTCTTCAGTTTATCGCAATTCGAAACACTGGTGGATAAGCAATGGGATTGTTTGATAATAATTCTCTTTTATGCAATCTGTCGCTGATATAACATTTGAATGGTTGATTTACTATAATTTTGATGAATTCTCTAATAATACTAGGAGCTCTCTAGGAATCAGTTGAACTATTTATCAGTTACATTTATTTTTCAATTATTGCTTAATAATGGTTCTGAGGATATTTTCGACTTTGATCTGGTTTTCTGCATACGTTACTAGTATTTTAGACACGTTTCAGGCTCTTTAACATAATATGTTTGTCTACATTTAGATTCGGATAGATCTGATTAATATTGATCCAGTATTTAGATTTAAAATCGCAACTCGCATGCCAGTTCTCCAATGCATGAAATTGTTTCTTAATTTATGTTTTGCTTATCATACCGAAAATTTCATCCAGTGATTAGTACAATCATTTACATTAATAATTGAAACACCCATTTTCATTCCTTTCTACGGAATCAAAAAACACAGTCAAAATTTCAAAGGTAATGAAATGATTCCCATTGTATCAATTTCATCAAGTGAAGTTGACATTCCTCTTCTTACTGATCTTAGTAATATTAATATAAAAAGTATTTAATGGATTCTCAAACAATTCTTTTTGAAAATATACATAAGAGGTATTTTGCGATGCGACTTGTAATTTTGAACCGCAGTCAGTTGACAGGGATTTCATTTGAGCCGGTCAACCGATAATTTTCGTGGTCTCTTGCCAATCCATCGGATTCACGCTTTACTCCAAGGGACCTTAAATTCTCCAGATAAACCTATAGAGCAGAGTTTTGAAATAATCGGGTTTAGAATCTTTCACAAACCTGTTTTAAAATCAATATTCAATCATTGGTACATTTATCCGGAAAGGTTCATTTATATGAAAATTTGCATAAGTGAATGGATATCATTGCACGTTATTTGGCTAAAGAAAAATTGTCAAGCAATGCGATAATTTTATACATTCGAAGTATAATATTTTAATTTTTAAAAAAAATAACAATAAAAGAGAATTGATAATAAAACAACAAAAATCAAATCTGGCTAATATTTTAGAACATTGCATTTGTTTTTAGATATAACTACGTAACATCCTAAAATCATTTATTAAGCTCATTCTTACTTTACATTCTCCTAAATTTTTTGCTGTGTAAATAATGGAAATATGTTTTTGTATTAATTACACAGATAACAAAATATTTAATATTTTACTGCAACGTAAATAGTTTTAATGCTTATTCCATTTCCTGAAATATTTATTTTCACAAAAAATCCTACAATAGATATGTTGTGTCGAAACTGATTCTATAAATGAAAAGAAATCAGTTTATAACATATCACTATTACCTTAGAATCATAAATTCGCATGTGTTTTGATATCTTTTTGCAGTTTGATTTATGATGTTTCGTGGTTTTAATTTATTTTAGTAATGTTCTAAAAGTAAATTTTCCAAGTCTCATTTCATGCGTATTCTCATAGGAAATGAGACTGCATTGCATTAAATAAGATTATAAATTTCCCTTATAAGAAATAAAGACTTCCCATTTGATAAATTCTGTAATATTATTAATAATTGACTATTACTTGAGGTAAACCATACAAAAAACCCTCTACATTTTGCATTTGTAATTTAAATATGCCTACAAAAACTTCGAAGAAAAATTATTTGTCAGTTTTTAAAAAAGACAAATAAAAGATAATTATATTTCAAAAATACGGTTATTTAAAAATCTACTAATAAGAAGATAATCTCGCAATTGTAACCCAAAAAAGTATTCCATTAAGATATATTAATATTTTAAATAGATTAAATATTTATCTTATGAAAGTTTAAGCAGCTTATTCCCCGTTTTTCAAAGCTGAACTCTTTTATTTCCTGGTCCAACAAGACATTCTGTGCGAAATGAATAAAAAATATCATAAAAAATTGTTTCTAAATAAAGCAAGGATGGAATATTAGCTTTTAGGTTTAAAAAAATCATTTACTTAACTTACTCCAAAATTTAATTAAAAATTCAATATCGCTGTAATGGTATCTGTGTCATTATTCCAAAGAAAAGTACTTCCAAAAAAGAAACGAGAAAGAACATTATTATGCACTAAAAAATGGCATCAATTCAGACCTTAGAACAAACAAACTGCAGGCACGGTTACAGTGAGAGCAGAGAAGAGGAGAAACAAAGACCTTCTTAATATAGAATTCAATTAGGCAGGAACCGGGGATTATGGGTAATCCTAGAGAGGTGGTTTAAAGTATTGAAAAGGTCTTTGAAGCAGTTTGCTGTTCTCAGTAAATACTGAATGTGAATAACCCAACTTGAGCTTTTAATTCTTTCTTTTCTTTAGGAAAATAAAATCAGAAAGAAAGGAAGTGATGCGTATGTTATAAAATATAACTGCAATGTTTTTAATATAATGTTTAGCATTGAATTCAAGGTATTTAGAAAGATTATGATAAATTAACTGTTGTATATATTTATGCAAAACCAGAAATAAATTAATCGATAAAAATTAAAGGAATATAGTTGAAAGCAACAAAGTAGAACTTTCAAATTTGATTTTAAGCAATATTTTTTTAAGAACTGGATTCGTCTTTTGAAAAGGATATAACCCAAGCTTATGTTTTATATTGAATAAAATTTTAATTGATTCTTTTAATTTATTTTTCTAATTATTTACAATTTTAATAGATTTTTTTATTTAATTTGTAGTCAAACATCTTGACTTCTTTTCTCTTAATAGGATTCTCATCAAAAATTTATAGAAATGTTTATATTTGGCTTTGAAAGCATACGAAAAAATTAAAAATTGCATCTACTTGCTCTATTAACAATTCGACACGTTTTTAAATAATACTGTTAATTTTTAGATCTCAAGAGAGGTTTGTAACATGAAGATTCAACAAAATCTAGAGAGGAATTTTTTGATGAATACAATTAATTTCTCTTTGAATACGTGAAAGTCAAAACTCTATTTTTTTGGTTGAGTACAAATTTTCTATAGAATTGCGCAATTGATTAGCATAACTGAAATATAAATTTTCTTGATGGCTTGTTTGCAAACTTCTGTGGTAAAAATTTAGCAGACAAACTTCTTTAGGGAAGATGAACGGAAAAATTTATCTCCAACAGAGTAAAAGGCTTCAACAAATGAATGATTTTCAGTCCCTGTTTATGAATCAACATAATAAATTTTCACCAAGATCAAATGCCTGAAGTGATAAAGCGAATCCCCAACTGTTTGTTTCGGTACCTTGAGGCGACCATTTTTCGGACTATCGCACTAAGGGGTGAAACGAGGAAAATGAGGGAATTTTCTGGATTTTTTTTGTCATTCTTTGACGTTAATTTCCGCCTTATTAGATACTCTTTCCTTCAATTTTTCACATGTGTATGCGAGTATCGTGTGTTTTCTAATCTCTTCATTTTAATTTCAGCTGCGAGCAATGTCGGCGTCCTGGCTTCGGGTTAGCATGTATTCCCCGTGATCTGGGTGTCCCGGTTCGGGCATGGTTGTTCTGTGTTCTATCTGTGAGATGTATGAATGTGTCCCCCTGTAAAAAGGAGCTGTGCAAGCAAGTGTGTGTGCCATCTTCATATGAGCTAAAAGTCAGTCTTCTGCCCTCTGGGTTCTCAGGGGGTCTTTACCCTCAGAAGCTACTGCATCCCCTTTCCATCGAAACATGGACACGACATCATCATTATCATCATCTGCGAGCAATCAGAGTTTACGTTATAATGAAATGTAAACATCTCCTCCTTTCAAATTTCCTCTTCCACGTATCTTAATTAATCAACCCCATCCAAACGCATGCGCAAAAGCGATAATTAGCATTAACTGTTTGTTGTGTAATTCAAATTGGTTTAATTAGATATAGCCGCATTTTGAAGCTACAATGGAAATAGTAGGACAAAGCTCTTCATTTTGAAGAGTGGTGGATAATCGAAGATGAAACTGCAAAATTCCACAGCTTAACAATTCAACTTTGTTTGGCCTTTAAAGGATTTTTGGATCCGGCCATCTGAACTAAATCCCTGAAATTAACATATCTTTATATAAATTGGATTGAAAATATACGCTACTTTGCCATTAAGCCATCACAATTAAATTGTACTGTGGCAAAACATTATTTTTCTTCTTAAAACATGCACAACCCGTTCTAAATATATGCAGGATTTGCGCATTTGGTGCGTTTCTTGTTCACATGCATTTACTTCAATAAATTTCAAGATCTATGTGTAATTTTCATTCATTCTCTGATAATATATTTTCTCCTAACAGGAAACAAGTTTCATTGTGTTACTTCCGAATTAATACTTGTATCCAAACACAAACTGTGTTATAAATGGATCTCTGAGGGGAACACTTCTAACACAAGCAAAGCTTCATTAGAACTTATATTAAGTCGGCAGCTGTTATTGATTACCAGTCATTATTTCTACTTATTCTTTAGATAAAGAGCATAATACTCCATACAAGTACTCGGAGGAAAGGAATAAGAATTACGGCTTTATACGGCTAAATAGGAATTTAGAAGACATTAGAAAAATGCTTCAATATTAATGAAAATCTTGAATGCCTGTGGTTTATATTTAATAACATGACAAACCAAATGATACAATAACGTGCAAACAATAAAGTACAGAAGAAGTAAAATACAATCCATCACTTTTATAACATAATTCACCCATCGTCATATAATAAACATCTATAGATGTAATTCATTATATTAAAAAAGTAGTTAATGTAGCCACAATAGACACCCACAACTATCTTAAAATTAAAAATGTCTTTTAATATATAAATATAAGGTAACGCACGGTTAAATTCCCTTAAGTAAAAATTAATGCAAACGGATTTCACAAAATTATAAGTACTTGCCAATATTTAGCCAAGTAAAATAGATATTTAGTGGTAAAGATTCGGTTATAGAACTTGGTGACATTTTGAATGTTCTGTCTCTTACTTTGTAACGAAAGCATGAAATAATAATAACCAAACCATTATTTGTGCATAATCATATATCTAAAAGATAGCCACGAAAGCCGACTGACCTATAATACAAGTCGTAGCTAAAGTAAAAATCTATAGTAACATTTTCCTTTATCTGTACTTTTAATAAAGCTCAATGTGTGTGCATGTTGGTGCTCTATAGGCCAGACCGTTGGATCTACAGCTACCAAATATGGTACATATATACCTTGGTGGTCGAGAATGTGCATCTTGGAGCCCTTTTTTCTAATTTTTAACTAAAATTTGAATTAATAAAAAGTTAAGCGAAATTTCAACGATTTTCCACTATAACTTCCGAAAATATTATTGCACAAACATGATTTATGCATCAATTTAAAGATTAAAAAATTAGCTTTCTAATGGTATCGGTGTTTTAATGTAGAACTTAAACTATTGTTTTTAACGAATTTTTAAAGAAAATTTTAACCATGTTTTTTAGCACGTAACAGGATAAAATAAAAGAAAACAATGACGGAAGTTCAAACTAAAAAAAAACAACTATCATCGCAAATTAAATCTAAAGAAATGCAACTTTTAGCACGTGACTGGATAAAATAAAAAAGAAATATAAAATGTGATATTTTCTAAAAAAATAAATGCAAAGCAAAGGTTTCTATGATCGTTTGCAATATCTATATCATTAATTTCTTAAATTATCTTTATTTACAGTAAACTTGATTGAATTTAGACAGGATATGCATTGAAATCCCGACTTTATGGCATATTTATGTAATCGTTTGCAATATCTGTATCATTAATTCAATAATTTTTTTCCATTATAAAATTTTAGAACGCATAACGAACCAGCATGGCGAACCAGCTGATCGCTAAAGACGGCTAGTATTTAAATAAATTAATTCCGATCTTAACAGTAATACTGAAACTAAAGTGGAAAATATTAACATAAATTCATCGAACATATTTCCAACTAGAAAATATTTCAGTCTTTTAACATTTGCAGCGAACAAAAGATCTTGAGCGGCATTTGTTGCAAAAAAATAACACTTAACCTGATTTTCCCAAAGTAATCAGCGACGTTTATTAAGACAGAAGTGAACTCTAAACTACTGCCATAAAAAATTCATAAAATATTAAAAGAAATAAACATATATAATGGAGAGTGTCTGTTTTGGAAATATTGATATGGTAACTATATGAGCGAAAGGAAGGCTTATGAGCTTATGAGCGAAGGGAAGGGAAGCTCACTAATTTGTTCACTCTTTTGTTGCACCCGAAACATTGTTATTTGTCTAACAACTCACTCTTAACGAGCCCAGGAACTCATTAAAATTTGAAAGCTTTGTTCTTTAAACTAAGATCTGACGAAAGGCGGCGCTCCTTCGGTAAAAGGTGCCGGAAAACCTTTTTTTCTTTTTCTCCTCTTTTCCTTCAACTAAGAAAATGTTCTTCAGTTTGCTCTTAGTATGATACTTTATATCTTTGTAAAATACGGAACAATAAAGGATCCGTTAACGACCCTAATCCTTTAGAAGTAGAGAAACGTTAACCGGATTTCTTGTTAGCCGATTATCCACTTATCCTAAATGTTTGGAGAGTTTGATGGAATCCTTTTAAAGATATAAAACAAATAATATAAAGAAAATTTAATCCAATTCCTACTTAGGCTAACAAATGAAAATTTTTACTATAGTTACTTTGTATTAAATAATTATCAAAAACATTGTTATGTATCCAAAAAATATTGATTTTCGCAAAAATTAAACTCGCTTTCTTAACTTTAAAGTGAAAAATACTGAAATCTTTGCATTTTATAGATTGATCTACTGCCCATTGATTACAATTTTCAATACAAACTGTAAAAATTCTATTTAAAACAATAAAAATTAATAAAATTGAATGAATGGATTAATATTTAAAAAGACAAATTGTATT
This sequence comes from Argiope trifasciata, assembly GCA_026543055.1. NCBI lineage: Eukaryota > Metazoa > Arthropoda > Arachnida > Araneae > Araneidae > Argiope > Argiope trifasciata. The sequence continues at coordinate 5,539,092 of JAPMOQ010045993.1, forward strand.
AACATCAAGTGACATCCATTACAAGTTTTGAAAAATGTATTTGAATTCGAGTGGATGATTAAAAAGTATTTTACTAACGATTGAAAATTGGGACAAAAAAAATTAATTTGAATGAAAGAAGAAGGTCGAAATATAAAATTTTGTCAAGAATTTAAATTATTTCTCATTTGGTTCCACAATAAAAAAATTATGATAAAAATCGCAATGTTGTCGCTTACTACACTTCTTAACGGGATATTTACTGAAAGGTAAGTAGCCAGAATTACATAAAATTATATAAATTATTAACTAAATATAGTATAACTCACTATCCATTATTAAAAAATTAAAATTGGAGATACAGAAATTGCATTAAAAATATATAAATAATTATTTTCATCTTAAAGCTTTTTAAAACTTCTTCATCCACATTAATTACTATAAGATCATCGTATTCTTTATATGATTTAATATAAGGTTCAAGAATTCTTTAGGAAAAAAAATCTTTTTAAAAATTGAATCTAAAGCGTCAATTATTTTTTATACCATTTATATATGGATATATATTACTAAATTTATATATTATGTTGCTAATAAATAAAATAAAGTTGTAATATAGCTAAATTTTATTTGAATCAAAGAGAAGGAGTTAGAAATTAAATTTTTGTACACGATTTGAGATAAACATAGAATGCTTGAAAATGAAAAAAAGTGTCGAAAATATAGAGATTCACGGCATATCCAAACTTTATAACCACTTGAATAAGTTTTTTTACAAAAGCAGTTCTTCCACCTCGCTCAAAGTGATTTTAAAAAATAACATATGATTTCACAGTAATATTCTGTGTCGTGGATTAACCCTTTATTGCCACATTAGCTCAGATGCAGCATAAGTTTTCATGCTGAATCTCTACAAATATTTTACATAGGTATTATAAGCTTGCCTTCGTCCGCATATTTCCGAATAATAATTAAAATAAATTAGCGGAAATAATTACCTATCCAAGAATTAAAATTAAATAATCAAGTATATTTCTAACAATGAAATGCATTAAAATTACTTAATTACCCTTTCCAGAAAGATTTAATAAAGAAGCATTGTGCGCGAAATTGCCATTTATTTTTTATTTAAGAAAACTTAATTCATTTCCTAATTTTTACTTATTGTTAGTTAAAATTATGTTATTAACATGAATATAACAGTTATTCGCAAGTTCATATTAAATACCTCTTCAAAAATCTTATCTAAATCTAAAAAAACCTAAGGATTTTGGATTCGCCAATAGTTTTTACCTTTTGCACCAGACACTCTCATAAATTATCTTTACTTCTAACACATTATCAAATTCATTCTGATGACGTGCCTACGATTCCATAGCATTTACAGAAATCACGTATTAGTCTTTCAATATTTTTATGATTTCTTGGTGATATTTTACTATTAAGCATTTCATTATCTGTATCAGGTATATGTATGCGTATTTCTTCCGATTTCCAGATGATTTTTTCTAAATAATTCCAATGATTTTGATCTTTATGATGTGCGCAATTCGTATTAATTACTACGTTTACTTCACAGCATGTTTTTTCTTTTGCAAAAAAAAAAAAAAAAAAAAAAAAAAAAAATGTTATCGCTAACTGCATATAAGAATGAAATCCACTGACTAACAGCAATTTCGTCGTAACTTGTACCAAGACAAAATAACGGTAAATACTATGATAGAGATCTATGATATCAGCATAAGTGCGGATAAATACAGTTCACTAGAAATTTTAAACGGGATTTATTATCATATTGAACAGCAGCTTTAGTCGTGTGACGAGTATAGCTCGTTATTGTGCTATGTGGTATGAAAAACAATGACGAGCAATGCTCGTCATTTTACTGGAAGGGGTTAATATAAATTTTTAAGAATATATAAATTTATTATGCTTTACCTACTTAGTAAATGCCCTTCAAAAAAATTTGTATCGAAAATTTTCATTGTTTTCCAATTAAAAGGGTTAAATTAAATTGTAGTCAGTGATGAAAATATAAAAGGAATAGAAAAACCTCATCATCGATGATTTTGTATATATTTCTACGCTTCTAAAGAAATCAGAAAAAATCTCATGAAACCGCTTCAAACCAAGTCTATTTAAATCAATTCTTAATCAACTATTTATATTTAGCATTATTTAACAAAAAGTAAGAAAATGTCCTTCTCCACATTATTGATTTGATTTACCACTATCTTACTTAAAGACTCTTTTCAAACAATAAATTTTAAGTAATTTAATTTTCGTGTCTTGTTTTAAGTTTTTAAGGAAATAAAGAAGTAAATAATTTTTTACTTATTCCCTGATGTACTACAGTTTTGAAATTTTGTATATATGTGCATTCTTAGAGATAAAATAAAATTTTAATCTTTTCAAAACTTAACCTTCAATTAATAAATTAATTTTGTTAAATATTAATACAGAGAGCCACAAGCCACTTGGTACTAAATTCTAGGAAAATTGATTACAAGATTATCTGGTACTTTTATTGATTATTAAAAAATTAAAAATTAAAAATAAATTTAATAAACGTTTGGTTTTCTTGATATGTTGATAAAATGAGATCTTAAAAATTATTAAATTTATTTCCTTTTAATCCTTTCAATTTATATACTTAATTTTCCAGAGAAAATCATACAATACCACAACAGATACTTCGTATTTCACTTGTAAATGAATCCTTTTGAAATCTATGCATATAAATTAAGCGGTAACCTTACATACTTCCTTTCATCATACAGATACACTTCACCAGGTACTAAATTTTAGGAAAATTTATTACTAGATTATGTGGTACTTTTATTGATTATTAAAATATTAAAAAGGGAAAATAAATTAAATAAAAGTTTGGTCTGTTTAATATGTTAATAAAATGAGCTTTAAAATTTTTTTAATTTATTTCCTTTTAATCCTTTCATTTTATATACTTATTTTTCCCAGAGAAAATCATATAATACCACAACAGATATCTCATATTTCACTTGTAAATTAATCCTTTTGAAATCTATGCTTATAAATAAAACGGTAACCTTACATAGTTCCTTTCATCATATTCAAACCAAATTCCTCAGCGTCCGTAACAATGTAACAACACTGCAACTGGTTCTTTTCCACAAAACCTTTCCAAAATCGCAATTAATTTTCGAAGGGATTACAGATGCTATTGTCGAACAGGAAACACATCATCATCATCACAAATAAGCTTACTCGGAAGGTTGAAAAGAATATTTATAATAAAAGGGGGGATTTCGAATCCTCAGATTCTGCCGTCCTTTCATTAAGTTTCGTCGCACTTGCGCTCATTATGAATGCGATATGAAAAATGCTACTAGGGACAATAATCTCTCTATAGTGATGAAAGCAGACACTGGAGTGAATTTTCACTTCCACTGCGCCGCTTTGTGCATTGTACATCACCTGCATTCCTTTCGAAGAGAAAGCTTAGCTTTTTTTTTTTTTTTTTTTTTTTTGTATTGGAGCTCGTTATTTTTGCCTGAGATTGAAATGAGTTAATTTGGCAGTCAGGCAACAGAGTTTTCTATTTTTATCAATTTGCCGTAATAAAACTTTTGAAAGAAATGAAATGAATAGCATATGTTTAAATGCCAAATGGAAATGAAATGAAAAGCAAACGATAGCTGAAGTCATTGTGTGATAGAAAATAAAACAATAAAGGATTTCCAGAAATTATTTATTTGGGAAAAAAAAAGTAAGAACACATCAAAGGATATATTTACTAAATCTGATGACATGAAATAAAAGCAGTTCTATTAAGAACTTAGAATTAAGAAACACGTATGAATTTGTAATTGGAAGAAATGAAATCAGTAAATTAATTGATTTTTATAAAATACAATGCAAATATTTCAATGAGCAGATTACTTTAGTTTTTTATTATGAATAATGAAATCGGTGTTTATACTTTAATCGCTTTGAATTTATGTTTTATACAACAAATAAAGATAAAAGTTTTTATGATTATAGTTAAGGTATCCGACTACGTTGAAATCACTGTTTGTCGACAATATTGGCGAATTTTTAATAATATTATTGTTCCTTATAGTTCAGATTTTTCTCTTCACAAAACAGTTTATCTTTTCTAAGAAAATGAATTTATGAGTATATTTTCCCCCATAACTTCTTTGTATCTCAAGATTTTTCTTAGATTTTGGTTCCTTTTATTCATCTTCATATTTTATAACTTGTGCACAAAGAAAAATAGGATGGCTGCATTACCATTTTGTAATACCATACGTAGTCGGATACCTTAAGCAATATGAGTTTTTTTTTCTACTGATATGGAATTATTTCATTTACTATCCTACACTCTCTCACGTTTACCTAAACTGTCAAATATACTTCTAAATACAGGATAAGATCCCAGACTTTCCAGACCCATCTGGAGAAATAATAATAATCATATGATTATTATTATTTCTCCACATTATGAAGCCTCTTAAAAAGAAAATTTAGTAGTATATTTCAAAGCATTTTTAATCTAATGAGTGTGCTATTGTTTAATTCTAGGTAAAGTTTTTATTTTCCTACTTTTGTAATTTTTTTTATTTAATATGAATTATGACTGTATCACATCTATATGCACTCATAATTATTTAAGGTAGGTGACTACATTAAAAAGCTGATTATTTTTAGAAATTAGGAAATTTTTCATTTAATTTTCTTTATGTTTGAGCGTATTTCTTTACAAAATCATCAGCATGTTGCTTATTTTTGAGAAGTTTCAGTTTTATATTTGCATTTGCATACATATAAACCTTATTTCACAGCTTTAAGTACTATTTTCTCAAAATGTAAAGTGTAATAGAATTTTACTACAAAAAAGTCCCTTATAAATTAAAATTTAATGCATATTTTTGTTCAAATTCGATATAACAATTACTCAATTTGTTTTTCAGTCCTGAACAAGAAAATAATTTATTTGCCTTCCAATATTTAAAGAATGAGTGGAAATATAGCTTATTTTTTTAGATCAGGAACTGGATAATATGTTTCTAAGGTTATATGCACATTTTTAAACAAATAATTTAATAAACCTCTACACTAGAAGATTTTTGTTTCATACCTCCGTTTAGTTAAAATGAGCAATTTTTTCCAGTTAATTTTTTTTAAATTCTGCTTAGCTAGTATATTTTTGTTTCATAGCTTTTAAAAAATTCCGCAAAATGTATATATATTTTTCAAATCTCTTTTATGTAAATATTTAAAAAACAACTATTTTCCCACTTTTTTTTCAAAAATTCAGCCCGAACATAGTTGCATACCAAGCAATCATTTTACGTAATATCTAAGTATATACAGAAAATGTAAGACCCTGGTTAATTATACAAATTAATATTTTTATGTTATGATTTATAGAACTTGTATCTGTCACATATAAAACAATTAAACAAATAAACTTTCCTTCAATCCATAAGTGTCTGCTGTACTGATTTAAGTTGCGTTGTCGAAATTCTGCCTTTAATAGGCAAGGCAATAGAAAACTATTACTTTTGTAAGGTGACACTTGCTAAAAACACGAATCGCAAAAACCATTTGCAGAAGCAGAGAAAATTTCCAGTAAAACGATATATAAGATGATTCTCTTAATTACCTTCTGAGCCACACATTGCTCTTTTTGAGGCACGAGAACTAACACACCCCTGATTTCACACGAAACCCCCCTAGGACGGAAGAGAAATATCACTTTTCCCTCCTCTCCAGGCCCTCCTCAAAATCTCCTCCGTAATCCTCGGCACCAGTACGGATCACGAGACGGGTCCGACACCAACATTCATAACGCAACCCGACGCAAAATTTGTTTCATAAATCAACCCCGGTCTGTGACAAGCCGTTGAAGCGTTGGCAAATCCAGGCGCCATCACCACCCCGTGTTTCGACAGACTCCCGATGGTCAGAAATCCACACCGCCATTTGTCACGCCATCAGGACTGTGGTAGGTTGGTCTGTAGAACAATGTGTTTGATGGCAGCAACAACATGACACGGGTCTGTTATTAATTTTCAATTTGGGAAAAGGTCGCCAGCATGCGAATGAGTTGATTCTTTAAGAAGGGCTCTCACGTTACTTTAAGTGTATGCTATGAAAAACTAAGATATGGAGAATGAAGAAATAGGAGTCTAACCGTTTGTATAACATACTGAAATAGATAACTTATAAAAATTTTATTAATAACTCTATGCAGTGATTTTTTTTTTTTTTTTTTTTTTTTTTTTTTTTTTTGGAAAATGATATTTTTATAGAGTAAACAGAATTTGATGGAAGTTCAATATGAAGACTAAGGCAAGACGACAGTTAGAAATAAAGCAAATTGAATGAACTTAAATGTAATTTTTACCTGATATTATTCCTTCCGTCAAAATGTAATGTTTTAATACATTTCTTAATCTGTTGTTGTTGTTGTTGTGTCTATAAAGGTGCAAAGTGCAAATAATATCCATATTCCACCTAAAGTCTTGGTGACGAGATCTGGCAGTTCTGGAGCCCGATGGCAATGGTGGACCTCAATTGGTGTTGCTCCAAGGAGGAAGAGGGCGCGTGTAATGGCTTGGCAATCAAAAACATGTTCTGGAGTCAGTATTTCTTAATTTAAATGTCACTTTTTATGTAAAGAATTTTGCATTCTAACTCAAAGGTGCAAAAATTAAAAAAAAAAAATTGTTGTTTGAATTAAACGAATAAGAATAAATTTTGTTCTTTCTATGTTGATATTCAAAACCTTGAAGAAGTTTACAGCTTAAGAGCTCAAATTAGAACGGTATGAATTAAAGTCTTTAACTCTTTGCACTCGAATGGCGCCTCTCATTCCCAATTCGAGAAGGTACATCATTTTGGCATTTTATTCATTTTCCATTTTGATTGTTAAAAAAACCTACAGAATGGTAAAAAGATTAATTTTTCGGGGAAATTCAGCTTAAACAATTTTATATTTGTTTATTTATTAAATTGGCTCTTCTATTAAACGAATAGTCTCTAAATAGGCTCTTTTATTAAATGAATAATCTATAAATAGGCTCTTCTATTAAATGAATAGTTATAATTACTTTTAATAATAAAATTAACTTTCAAACACACGCAACTCAAAATTTTATATTTACAGGTAACTTTATTATTTACGTTCTGCTTCTAAAAAATTTTTATTTCAGAAAGAATCTATTTCTTAAGAATATCTAAGATTTAATTGAAAGTTACGAAAGAATTTTAAAACGTCACCATTAATTTAGGATTTTTTTTCCAGCATTCAACGTCTGAAGTTAAGACATTATTATTCATAACAATTCTGAAGATCAATGAATTGTAATGTCTTTAATGTAAAGCCAGTACAGATGTGAAATCTTTCGCAGCTACTTAGCATTGCATTATAAATCCTATTCAAATATCTAGTTATGTGTTATGACAGATAGTTTTAGAAAAGTAAAAATTAAGTATTTCCCATTGCTTGAAGAAAAAGCAATTTTCCTTTGAAACAGCTTCTTTTCTGAATAAAAAAAGGTTTCCGACTATTTATTGATAATGTATTGGTTAATAAAAGGAATTGTTTCTGTATGCTTGTTTCAATTAGGAGTACTCTCGGCAAACATCTAGAAAGAACTTAAGCTGATATTTTTTTCCACTCTACGTTAAAGATGGAGCTTATCTTCGTGTCTTACTTAATGATCTTTTGGGATTTCATTTAAGCCGCTTTTTTCCTACTGTTTTTTGCTTTAACGATTTGTTAGAAGTTTTAATGGCTTGCTTAAGATTGCAACCTTCTTTCATGTGCATAGAATTTTCTGTTTCTTCTTAAACAATGGCTCTAGAAGATGTTTAGTGTTTATACAGGATACTTTTATACTGCTCTTTGACGAATTGACACGGAATTCTTTTAGGTATTTTTAACGTGTATTCTTTAAATCTAGACGGATATTGCTCTGTCAAATCCTTTTATAGATTAAAAAAATAATTTGCAATGAAACATACTTAAATAGAGCAAGAGATTGATTGTAAAAGTACATTTATTTCCAAGATAACAAGGTTATTTAAGAGATTCGAAACTCTAGTCCAAGACATCTCTGCAAGACCTTTCTCGCATAATTCATCCAGCTAAGTTTGGTAAACCATTGTAAAGTGCAATAGTGTAAATATAGTAATTAAAACCGTGGGAAGCATTGTTATAAGGGGCTCTCATAAATTTTTGAACTTAAAATTAGGCAAAAATATTTAAAGGAAATTGGTATCATCATAATGTTGAATTTTTTAATTTCAAAAATAGGCAATGAAATGTTTTTGCATAGTAATAAGTTACTCTGAATTTAATGAAGAAACACCTTTAACTTTAATTTTTAATCGGAAAACTAATTAAAACTTCCAAAACCCCTTTTTAGAGAGCACATACAACCCAAGAAATAACCATTTGTCAAATTCTTTAGCTTTAGGTCTAATAATGTGCGCTGTACGGCGTTACGAATAACTATTTTATGAAGTATGTTGCATCATGCATATTGTATGACCTTGCTTTCAGAGAGTATGTCAGCCATTAAACATTATCTCATTAATAAATTCAAAGCTCTGTTAACATATTAAGTAATAATGTTAAGTAATATAAACTTATGGAAAGAAAGAGCCTGGTGTACAGAATTCAAAATATGTAGTAGTGCTTAGAGCATGAATCTATTTTTAAACAGATAGTTAATAACTACTTTTAAACACATTGATAAGAACTTCTTTTAAACACATAGCTAATAACTACCAAATATTAGCTCTGATTTTCCACTATCATTGACTGTTTTCGTTCTCCCTAACAAACTGATGGGTAAATTGTATGATATAGCTTTTTTTGCGGTATATCCCTGAATCTACCTCTCAGAATTATGATGCATTAACGTGCACCGATATCTTCTTGAAAAATTGAAGACCTTCATAGCAATTTAAGATGGTGAGAAAATTATGCAAACATAAAAACGAAACATTGCATGTATATTGATACACATGAGCATATTAAATCTTAGAACAATTAATTTCCTATTTAAATTTATTTATTTTATAAATTAACAAAATATTTTCAATTTCCAGATGTTATTGTACGAAAGCTGTCCAATAGGACCGGATTCGGGACAAAGATTTAAAATTCGATCCCACAAAACAGTCACCGAGACAAAGAGCAAGAGAAAGAGCGAGAGTCGTCCCGTACAATCTGAATCAATCCGAGCTAAATGGCTTCTCCCTGATGCGGTGCGGAAATTTGCAGTTGCCAACCCAAAAGCTGCCCTTGCTCTCTGAAATTGATTTAAAAGTTTAAGGTCAAAAAAATCCTAAATGAGCCCTGATTTTTTTAATGGTACATTAAATCATTGTGTAAAAATTAAAAAAACCGACTTTACTTTTTTAAAATGCCAAAATGGAATACATATTTAGCAAAGAAAAATCTGATAAATTTATATTGATTCAACATTAAAAAAATGCAATAATAATTTTTAAAGGACTCGTTTGTAAATTGGTCTTTAGGATATTTGTCAAAGAAATGTGAAACTCTTCAATTACGCATAAGAAATGAGGTGTTAAATCATCAACTAATTTATATAGGACAAAGATCTAAGTATTATTAAAATTTATTGCAAAACCAGTATAAAGACCATTATCATTTTCACGCGTCATTACAGTGTCCTCATGGTAAAAAAAACCCACGCAAAAAAATAAATAACCTAATTTCCAAACAATAATCAAACGGTACATCTACAGCTTTCACGAGCGATGAACTTCTTGTCACAGCCTAAGCTTGAAGAAGTTCCAAAAGTCATCAAGGCTATTCCGTCATCAGTGTGTACCTAGAAGACGGTGTTGCGGATCAGGGAGCATTTGTGAAAGTTAAGACTACCACTTCGTCTTCCTCGCTCACTTCACTTCTTTTTTACTGCTTGGAATGCTAAATGGGGTAGAAAAAGAAATCGAAACTTAAATGACCGGAAGTGGCAGACGAAAGCAACCGCGGAGGAGGAGGCGGAAGCGAAGCAGAAAGGATGCACCGAGTGAGGGGAAAAGAAATGCGCAAGGTGAAAAAGGGGACAAAAAATAAATGTGGTTTGAGACCAACAACAGATGTTCCATTTTAATATTCCGCCTTGTTTTTGAGGAAGGCTCACTAGGTATGTCTAGAGGGGCGAAGATAAAATTGCTCGATTTTGTAGGATGTTCTTGAATCCCTCAACTGTAAACTGAAGGATCACCAACACAACACACACAAAAATATGTGGTACTTAGAATATTTTATTGAAGGCTTTTATAGAGAATTAAAATCATTCTTTAAAATTTAATTTTAAAGCCTGCAATGATATGATCTTAGTTGAATTGTTTCTTTTCCTTTATTTAAAACTTTTGATATGTCTCACGGTTATATGAGATTTTTTGCAGCATATTGGGACTTTTAAAAATATCTTTGCGATCACTTTTATAGTTAAAGCCGTAATGCGGTTATTATTAGACGTAAACATATCAGTGCAATATTTTCCAGTATTAAAGTAGGAATACAATAAATTTTAGTTTATTATATGTGTCTAATAATATAATGGTTTCAAAAATTGTTGGAATACAGTTTAATTGTTTTTTATAATAATTTGTACTAAATCTAGTATCTTTCCCCAGTTTTATGCCTATTTATCTTCTTATTAAAAGCTTCAAATTAATTACAAAAATGAAAAAATATCAATATATCTGTGTAATCAACAAAATGGTTGGATGAACAAGATATCATAGCTCTTATTTATCTTCTAAGAGGTTTTTGTAGTCAATAAAAATTTTTAGTCAATAATCTAAATTGATAGTACTTCAGATGGATATTACTCTGTTATGCATCCAGATAATCCTAATAGCACTTTGTAAGATTCTAAAGTGTGTAAAAATCATTAATGTTTTTAAATAGAATTTACTTAAAACTTCATTAAAATTAATGTTATAAAAATTATGTATTTAAAGCAATAATTATCATATTTTATGGTATTTATATTTTCTTCCTCTACAAGCAGAGTGTAAGTACTTGTTATATCAACTGGCGGTGATATAATGGTTTACAGTGGTCTATGAACATTAGCTTGATTATAACTAATGTAAAACATTCGCTTGATGAAAAAAATCAACAGATTCAAATAATAAATTTTATATAAAATACACGTAATATATAATTAAACCTATATATAATTGTTTATTTTTTTTTATCTCACTTGATTTGTTTCATATTTGAAAAATCGAACTTTTGCAATACTTAAGCCTTTTCTAATATGCTGAAATCCTAAAGCTTGTACATTCGTGGTTGGTTGGTTGGTTGATTAGTTTAATTGGAACAAGAGCCAAAAAAGGCTATACTTCGCCATAAATATGGTTAAACAAAAAGGCAAACATTGTATGAAAATTTAAAAAAGCAAATGCAAAATCAACGATGTAAATAGTACAGTGATAAAACTATAGAAACTATGACAATTTGTTAGAAATGTTTTAGATAATTTGATAAATACCAATTGCTTTTAAAAACTTAAAAAAAATTTTGTGCGGATCTTTTCCCAAAAGCATAGGCATGTCCAGGGACAAGGAGTTAAAAAACCATGAACGATGGAAATTAAAATTCGGACATTCAATAAAAACATGACAAATCGTTAAAATCACCTGGTACATTCGTGTGTTCTAGATCGTAATAACAGTTTAAAAAATAAATTATCAGTAAATAAATTATTATAACTCAAATCTGCCTCAATGCGTAGCCATCTGCGAATGAATTAAAATAAAACTGATCTCAATTTCATGCTTACATTAATTTTATCATAATGAATTTTAGCCCTTTGCTCTCATAAAAGCATCCAATAACATAATTATCTCAATTAATACGAGTACTTATTGCTCCGAAATATAATATTATAGTCTTAAGTTGAATTGTTTTGAAAAAGTTAGTTACATCTTTTTACCATTTTGTAAGCGTTTTCAACAATCAAAATTTAAAAATGAATAAAACGACAAAATGATGCCCCGCTTTGAATGGTGGATGAGAAGCATCATACTAGGGAAAAGGAATAAATGAAGAATATATGAAGAGAAAAAAATTAAAAATGTACTCTTCAGTATACTAATCAAAGTTATTCTAGAAGTAGTTTTTATTAAACTAACTTTTTCATTGATTTCTTGTTCAACCTAAAAATTCTATTTTTTTTCAAAAGAACCCTTATCTAAAGCAGCCAATCTATTTTTTCCACCTTACCAATGAGAAAATGATCAACATCCAATTTGTAACTCCATTGGAATCAACAAAAAACTCTGTTCGGAGACGAATTAACGAAATTTATCGCCACTCTCCATCGCCGATTGCATCAGCCCCAATCAATAAAGGTGTCGCATAAAAAGAAAAAAAAAATCCAATTACACTTCTTTGCGTGCGTCCTCATCAATTTGTGGATGCTCCCGTCCCAGCGCAGGTGTAACAAGTTCAGAGAAGGGACTCTGATGAGTAGGGATCGGGCCAAATATATCTTCATTGCGACTGCCAAAAGGGCAATGACTGGTTTTTTTGTGCTATTCATTCTTCTCCCTCCTCTTAGCTAAATGTCCTCTTCTTCCAATGTAAGAGTTTTTTTAAGTCTATCTTTAATTCAGTTAGAGATCTGGTAATTGCTTTTCACTCAAGAGCAATCATTGTTTTGCCATTTAGAGGTTGGTAGATAGTTTCAGTTTCGGAGTAGTTGGAAATTAACTTTCATTTTAGAAAGTTTTTTGCCTTCTTTTTAGTTTTAGCTTAGTTTCGTTGGGGCAATCAAGGGATTTATAAGATGAATTTCTTTTTTGCTTGTGCTAAATAGCAAGCTTGAGCCAAATAAGATACTCGGTCTTCCATAAATTCATTTTTATACGGAAAAAAAACCCCATAAAATATCTTGTCGTAAAACAGTCTGCTAAATTTCATTAATCGTCTCCTAATTTTGGCGTCAAACAATGCAAAAAAAAAAAAAAATCTTAAGTCGAAACTTTAAATGACGAAACGCAAAGATACAGGAAAAAGAAGCCATGATTTTGAATTTCAGCCAAATCGTTTCTACAGCCAAAACTATGTTGACAAAGCCACTTAACGCTTTCTTGAATTTTTACATTACAATCTAAAATTTCCTACCGTCCTTTTTAGAATAATGATGTAAAATCCTTCCATTGTTGGCATAACTTTCTCTAAACAAAACCAGCATAAAAATTGAGAACTGAGCTTCACTAAAACTCGGTTTGCAGTTATTATATATATGATTTTTAAACTATACATTTTTAATTTCTACAAGGGATCTACAAAATCAATTCTTTTTCACTGAGTTAAAAGTGCAAGTTTCTAAAACTTGGGTCAGTTAAAATAGT
>JAPMOQ010045993.1:5552877-5577698 GCA_026543055.1 Argiope trifasciata
TATATATATATACGAAAACAACAACAGCCATAAAATATTTAGCCATTAAAGAGTCTACTAAATTTCATTAATCGTCTTTTAATTTTGGGGCCAAATAATGAAAAAAAAAGTCTACATCGAAACGTTAAATGAAGGAAAGTGAAGATACAGAAAGAGAAACCTTGATTTTGATTTTCAGCAAATCTTTTCAAGAGACAAAAGTTATGTTGAAGAACGTCACTTAATTCTTTCTTTAACTTTTATATTATAGCTTTAAATTTCCTGTCATAATTTTGTGTACAATGGTGTAAAATCTTGCCATTGTTGGGGCAATTTTTTCCGAACTAAACTATCGAAAATAAAGAATAATTTTTTTTTCGAAAACTTGGTTTTAAGTTATTTTATACATTTTTATTTTATTTTAAAGTAGAAACTAGATTAACAGTAGAGATGGAACTTAAAAATGGTTGAAGACATTGAAAAAATAGATTATTTTTAAGAAAAATTAAAATAAATTATTTTTAAAAATAATTTTGCCCTTTCATTTTTCTACATAAAATATTCGTTATAATGAAACCTCCATTTTAAATTTGGCATATGAGTTTGGCATTGTTTAGTATAAATGTAATGCAATGAAGTTATTTGAAAATAGTGAAATTTGAAAATATTGAAATTTAAAAATATAACACAATTTTAAATGGAATAAAAAATTCTTATAAATCGATTTTTCGGTACTTCTTGATAACAATTATAAGGCGTTTGATGAATCAAATCACTGATCAATTTGTATTTAAATATGCATTTAAATGTAAGTATTGTGTAAATAAAATGCAAAAATCACTTGGAAACTATATCTAATGCTATTATGAAGATAGAAATAATCCTATATACTGTTATAAAAATGTAAACAACAATAACTGTCTCAAATGGAATAAGTCATCCAATTAGAAATTTAAATTAATTTTTACATGCAAACATGATGAAAAAATTGTTTGAGAATTTCGCTTACGATTATAAAAAAGCTACTCACGAATTCGACAGAGACAGAAAATCATAGAAAGAAGTCGTTTGTATCATGATCACATAATTAATAAATTCAAAATGGGAAGTCCCTTCATTTATAGATGAAATAAATAAAAATTACGAAATCTGAAGCTTAAAAGAAGTTCTCGAAATTGGGTAGCATGGGAAATTAATCTAATGCAATTAAAATTGCTGTTCTTGAATTTTGAGATATAGATTGAGAGATTTAGTTTATCAATATACGTAGAAATAATAACTAAGTCTGATTGTTGAATTTGATGCAACAGAACTTTCTTTCCAGAAATATAATTTCAAAGTTAACATCTTTCTTCCTTGAAAGGAAGCTTCTTCAATAGAAAAATATTAATCCTTTGCAAGAAATAAAACTCTTCTTTAATAAATTATTTTAGCCCGCGTCCTGGCCTAGTGATAGCGCGTCTTCTTCGTGAACGAAACACCCTGGGGTCAAGCCCAGGTTCGGGCATCGTTGTTCTTCACATTCTGTTTTATGGTTTAGTTATATTAACGTCCCGTTTAATGCAACACGAGGGCTATTTGGGGACGCACCTCATAAATTTGAACCTCTGTGTATTTCTAAAGGTAAACCCAAAAACCGAAAATAATTCACCTTTATCTCCAGTTATAGTAGAATTCGGTTTCTTAAAAATTCTCAAATTAAGAATTCGACAAGTATTATTAGAATAATTAATGTGAAGCTTTTTATTTCATGTCGAAATCAAAATAACGTCAACAACAAATCAAAAGTTAAAACAACATTTCGAACAATATCAGTGCACAATATTTTCACCTTTTGCATTAGAATGACAACAAAATAAACAATTTTATCTGCGTGTATTTCTAAAGGTAAACAAGGGCTAATCTGAATCCCCGAAAAAGCAGTAATTAATGGGTGCGATTATTAAGATAATCATTCCCCGGGCTGCTTCAATCATTACCTTCGTTGAACCAATTTAGTCCCCCATAATTTTTCCTGCATTTCCTTCTGCCTTTAATTATCGCCGGAAAACCCACTTCGTTCCGCGAATTTATTGCAAAGCGCTTATCCCGCAGCCGTCTCTGCTGCTTGCTTTTGCAAATGTGGTGAAGTTCAAAACTGTTCAGTTTATCTACTGCCTGTAATTAAGTTTCTTCTGTCGCCTCGAAAGCGGCTTTCCCGCTCGGCAGAGCTGTTTAGCAGTGAAAACTTTTCTTATCGACTGAGGAATAAATTCGATCGTAAGTTGAGAACTCTTCGTTTCAGCTGTGTTTGAGGAATTAATAAAGTATGAAAATAAATAACGTTTATCCTTTTGCAATTTCGCATTGCATAGCTTAAAAATTAACTGTTAAAGGTTAACTCTTTTTACGTCTTGAATGCGTTTATAGCATATATTATATATATTTTCAATTCCTACTAGTAGTTCACATCCTCTCTCTATATATATTTAAATTCCTTGTTTAAATTTTCAATCGTTAATAAAATACTTTTTATTTATATAAATTTATATTTATATTTTTATATACTTATACTTTTATATACTTATATTTTTATAAAATAGTTTTTATTCATCCACTCAAGTTCAAATGCATTTTTAAAACTTGTGGTGGATGGTATTTGATGTTAATATAGCTCTTAAATAAATATTAATTATTTAATTAAATTAAATTAAATTTTTAATACTTTAAATACAGTTCTAGTAGTTTCTAATGGCAACTGAAGCCAGTAAACAATAGCTGAATAGATAAAATGCAAGGATTTTAATATTTTTCACGTGAAGAATGCGAGTTCAAATCTTGAGAAAATCAATAGTTGTTTTTTTTTACTTAATAATTTTTTGATAATTATTTAATAAAAAGTAACAAAAATAAAAAATTCTTTGTTGACCTGAGTAGGAATTGAATTTAAACATTTTTAAAATTATTTGTTCAATATTTCTCATGTATGAGTGCTACACTTCCATGTGTTTTATGTTGTTCTATTATAAAATGTTATATTCATGAGATTTTCTTCCAGTTTTAAAATCTGTACTTTGTTCCCTTGTAGATTTAATGTTTTTTTTAATTTGAATCTCTATAAAGAAATTTACTTTTTAAAAAACCTTTTAAAAAACTAGTGTTTTTTACTTTCAATGTTCTCTTTAACCATATGTTAAGCATGGCTCCTGCACCATTAAACCCTACAAGGAATTCACATGAAATAAAGTTCTTCAAAGTAATTAAAAATTTAAATATATCAAAATACGAATTTAAGCAGTAAATTTGTTGTTTAAATACATCAGGGAAAATGAAAATATTCTTAGAAGGTAAAAAAGATAGTAATAACTTTAACAAATTCAAGTCAAAAGAAGTATTTTTTCTTTAATTATAAAAGCTATTTTTTAATAAATCGGATTTTTTCAAGCATAATTGTTCATTAGATAATTCAGTTAAAAAATATCTTCATTATTTTGAATAAATTCGAGTAAAGTTCATATCCTTATTTTATTTTTATTAAGTTTAATTAAAAACAAAAATATCTGAAACATGAATCCAAACTTTCTAACGACAGAGGGAAAAAAAATCTTGTTTTCAAGTTTTTTGTTTCGAAGTAACTAATTTGAAGTCTAAAGTTTCTTAGCAAATGGATTTAGAATCTTTTTCTTCGCCACTCCCCCCATACATACATACAAGGATTGTACACATTAAAAGCTTTGATTTTACAAATTTTTATTATTTTATTTCTTAGAAAATGAGTTTGTTTAATCTTTTATTAGAAATTAATTTAAATCTATAATAACGACATCTTCAATCCATCGATTCTTTTTGTTGTCTTTTTCAATAGATAATTTGATGGCAAGAGCTCTTTTTAAAATCTCGGTTTTTAAATGGTGATCACCGATTTGAGACCTGATATCGCTACAGATTTGTCCTGCATGTGATTTTGCGCATTTATATCTTAGCCTACTGATGATATAATGATTTTTATTGATAGCTATAACATAGAAAACATATATAAATTTCACTGTGTACATATCTCAAAACGGAATCGTGTGCCTAGATTTATTGATATTAAGAATTTTAATGTATTAATTTAATCTGTTAATTTAATTTTTTTAGTGATAAAGCATGCATAAAAAAGATAAATGAATATAAATAAGATAGGAAAGACCGCTAATAGACTTATATATAGACCTGTATACTCAAAACGCCTCCTTCATATGAGTTCTAATTTAAAATATTACTTAGAAGCTCTGCAAGTATAACATATAAAATAGAGGACAAATCGGACGTACGATATATTAAAAATATTGCAACTTTTTTTTAAATTTCATCATTTATTTACAGCAATATCTAACAAAAATATTAATTGAAACATTTTATTTGATGCTTCTTCTTGCATTCAGCCCACCACATCGTCACCACTGAACGTAGCAATATCAACAGGATTTTTATTTTTTATTTTTTTATTTGATGCTATGCAAAAAATAAAATAATTAAATGCTATTTTTTAAGAAAGTTAATTAAGAGTCTTTATATCGATTTTTGTATTTTTTCTTCCAGATAAAGAAAATATGTATAGAACACTAAACTCTCGCTTTTCATTTCATTAGTTCTTCAATTTTTGTTTTAATTGTTATGTTTATAAATGTTTATAGTTTTCAACTTGGCCAGCACGTAATATCAATGAATAAAAAATTGTAAAATTTTAAAAAAATAGCTAATTTTATAATTTATTTTATTGCAATATATTCTACAATTACGTGACTCAAGTAAAAACTCACTATTTTATTCAATCTAAAATTATTTCTCAAATAACAAAATAAATTATAATATTAAATAACAAAAAAAATAACGAATGAACGAAACGAAACAAAAAATTTAAAATTGCATTTCATTTGTTAGATTAAATCACCTTCATTTAAAAAATGAAGGTCTTTTCATTTAAAATGTCCAATCCTTTAGCCTTAGCACAATGAGTCTTAAATTCATTTCTGCTAGAGTCAGTGCTTAAAGGGTGTTCAACTGATGCATTAAACGTCATAAATTTGAATGAGTCATTCAGGTTATTTTGAAGAGGTCCTCACACTCTTTTTCCTTTCCCCTTGGCGCAACAGATTGTGATTTAAAAACAGCTCTGATAAAGATAAAATAATATATCACTTTCTTAAGTGGATTTTGGAAACAGGAAGGATAATTATGAGAGTTCACAGAAAAATTATTATTAAATAAACAACACACAATAATTAATTTAAGAACTGTATTTTATTCATGAAAATGGTATTTTTTAAGTAAAATAAAAATTCTCCTTCATGTCAAGATTTTATTTGCAAAATACAAGCATGCTAAAAATGATAACAGTTTTTATATTAGGCATATATTTTTAATAGGGAATAAAGTTTAATAAACCTAATAAAATTAAAGTTCTGATAATGATTTACGATTAGGGAAAATTTTAATTACTATTAAAATGCTTTTACCAAAAAAAAAGGAAGGAAGGAACTAATATTTCGTCTAATAAGCAGTCTCAGCAATTATTCCGAAAATAGCTTTCCTTTCTTAACTATTTTAAAACTGGTATATGACTGTTACAAATTCGTCCTTCCGTATTTCATAAAAGCTTTATTTTTTTAATCAAAATTATAACGCGACATATAAATTCCGTTAGTGTATTTAACTTATTAGTTTTTTATCTTATTAGTTTTACTAATCTGCATCAAATTATTTATATTCACAGGTCATCTTTAATTTGTAATTAGATTATTTTCTAACCTAACCCTAATCTTATTAGTTATGGTTAGGGTTAAAATATTTTCCTTTTTTAAAGTATTTCAACAAATTTCGTTAAACATCTACATTTTCCAGAGTTTTGTGTTAAGTTAATATGCAGAAAAAATTCTGAAAATTTTAAAGGAAGTTGGAATTATCATTAGGGATTGCAATATCGGTATATTGGGATACCGAATACCGGCATCTAGAACCATTGCTACAATTTTCTAATACCAGTATTCATACATTTAAATACAGTTTTTTCGGTATTTATTAGAATTTTTTTAAATTGTCTCCACTATATTTTTCAAGGATCGCCAAGATAACAAAATAGTATACTTTTTTCTTCTTATGTCCCCCTAATAAATAATAATCCATAATAAAAAAATAAGAATAACTTTAAATAACAAAAATAAGCCTGTTTATAATACTTCAGTTGATTTCTTTATTTATATGATTTTTTACACAATGTAAAAAATGCTCAAGAGTTATTAAAGTGAAGGTGGAAGTACAAGCGGACTCCATACACATTTATAAACTAAGCATGATACACATTTTTTAAAGAGAAAAGAATATAATTGGCAAATAAAACAAAAGAAAAACCGACTTTTCTTTCTTTTTCTAAAATCTCTACTATCGGTATTTAAACTGGTATCCAGGTATTAATACTGAATACTTGTATTGAGATTTTGGTCCGATATTGCAATCCCTAATTATCATAGAAACGAATATCATTAATTTACAAACTAATGGAGATCTAACAAAAGTAACATAAATTTATAAACTTTTATCTTATAATTTCATAATTGATAAAAGTTTGGAAAAATAATTGGTTGATCTGAAGCTTCTTATTATTTTAAATTTTTAAACAATTATAAATTTTTGATAAAGGATACATTTTTAAAGTGATAAATTCAAGGAGCCTTTTAAAAACTTATAAGTTAAATATATAAGAAAAACAAATCAATATATTTTCATTTATTACGCATTTCCATAGAACGCATGTGTGAGTTAGTAGTCTACAGGCCAGACTGTTTTATCTGCAGTTCCAAACTTGTAACCTAGGAGCGAATTTTTGAACTATTTATTAGAATTTAAATAAATAAAAAAAAAAATGCATTTTGTCATTTTTCTGGAATTACGTCTCAAAGTATGATTATATGAAAATTAGTTTCACATCGTTTCAAATTATTTAAAAAATAATGTCTTTTCGTTCATATTAATAATGGTTGCAATTTTTGCTGAATTTTAATAATTTTGTTTAGTAACTTTTTTGCCTAACTTTAACCTCTCGACTACATCATTACCCTGAAGTTTAAATATTTCATCAATTTTCTGATTCGTCATTTTTTTCCATTGTTGAAAGATAAATAAGAGGGATTTTGTATCATATCTATGAGTGGAAAAATGATAGTGAATTTATTAAATGAAATATTTTTAAGTATCTATTTCGACATTTTATTCCTTTGGATTAATTACTGCGTTTAAATTCCCATGCATATCATTGCTATTAAATTTGTGTACATGCTATCATTGCCAAAATAGAGAACAAATTATTTTGAAAATAAAATAACGACTAATTTAAAATTGCTTTACAACATGTCAGACTAGAAATGCCTAAATCACCTTAAAATTTTTTTGAGACATGGAATATCATATAAGACTCAAAATATATAAAAAATTAACGAATTAATTAATTACATCCATTCTTTAAAACATAGAATCATTTTCTGTTGTGGCAGTCTTTAAAATGTTTTATCTATATTAAATGTTTTCTTTATTTTTAACAAGCAGAGCATGTGAAGCTAAAGCGGGGCAAGGACTCGAGGCCAAGGTATATCCCACTGGAATGGAAAAAAAATTATAAATAGACTTTCGGAATGAAGTAAAATTAGCTCGTTATTGAAGGTAAATTTAGCATTATCCCTCACTTTTTTGACAAATGTAGTGCAACATGAAATTTCGCGCTTTGTTTTACTGTAAGATGTCATTGTTAAAAGCTAACGACGTATCTCGAAAGAAGATCAACACAGAAAATAGAGTGTTCACTTTCGAGTAATTGAAAACAAGGCGAGATGTGTGTAAAGGTTTTTATAATTCTTCTTTTGTAAGGAAGTGCATACATACATCGTGCTATTTTTATTAACAGCAGAAGGTATATTACGGGACACCCATTTTTCCCTGATCCTCTATTCATAGTCATGCTTGCTGCACTCAATGCAATTAAAAACAATATATACTCACAGTTCGTCAAAGTATTCTGAGACGACCACTTTTCGACATTTAATTAAGGTTGATTAGTTTTCAATTTCCTGCGAACTATTATAGCTTCATTATATCAATATTATTTTTATTACTAGATATTTGTTTAAAATTTTTCTTTTATTTTCTTACTGTAACCTGTACATAATATAATTAGAGCGTCCAGTTTTGAGATAAAAAAATAATTCTGTAAGAGAAAAAAATAGTTTTATAGATTAAAACTTTGATAGTACAACATAGAATATGAATTATCGATATTATTCTCTAATTCTCTTAACAATATTTATTTATTTTTGAATGTGCTAATTTTTACATAGTAATCTGAAATAATTCAATCAACTACGAATGACCATAAATTTCCTGTAAACAACAATAGGAAAATATGATAAAAATATTATAAAAAGTTGAAAGTATTGTTTTTGCAAATAATAGCTGCTGTATAAATGTCCCATGTCACACAGACATCGTTAGTAAGATATCTCATTTCACGCTAGACATTGTGAAGCATGTATAGAGGCATTGATACATGCTCTATAACCTCATGTACATTCTCATGCTGCTATTGAGTTAAATCAGATATTACTTATTACGTTTCCCATTCCATCACTTCGTAGATCCTATCTTAACATCAAGTTTACGTATAACAAATTGAAGGAGCACTTTTAGAAAAGATTCACATTGAAGTAAATTTAGTCGTCGTATTGATGATGTCCACATGATTAAGCGAAGGAACACAAGATAATTATTACTTACTACACTAGCAAAAATTAAGATGCTTAAATTTCTTTTCTTTCTACTACCAGTGGTATGTTATTGACGCCCCGGATGCAAGATTGTAGGGGTACTGAGAGGACAAAATATTTATGCAGTTATGCCATATTCTAAGGAGAATGTCAAGTGGTAGCGAAAAAATTATTTCCAGGCGAAATTTATTTTGTTAAAAAACGAAAAAAAATTATACTATGCCTTGAATATCACTGTCTCTCATTAGGATACTGCCTATTCTTGTTCGCAAAAAAAGATATTGTGCAGAGATAAATTTATGAAAAACCGTTGGTTCAAAATTACGAGGTCCGTCCCAAAATAGCCCTTGGATTGCTTTAAAACAGGGCGTTAATATAACTAAACTAATGAAAAACCATTTAATTATTTTGAATAATCTGGTATATTCATTAACTTTAAGCTAGGAATGATGATATACTTTGAAGCTTTTCTAGTAACATTAATTGATTGATCATTGAATATAATATACAAAAACTTCAATGAATAAAGATCTGCAAAGACAATTACTTTATGTAAATGAAAAAAAAAACTTTCCTTCTTTGGTATCTTTAACAGTTTTGTTATTACCTACGAACCGACGCTAATGTACAGCCTTTTAAGAAATTAATTCACATCGAGCCCAACCCGCTAGCTTTTACAAAACATTCGCGAGCAAACTCAGTCTGAGAGTCTACCAAACCTTCGGATCGCAACAGGGAGTCCCTAAATCAAAGGCGAGGAAATCTATTTTCTCAGCAATTAATCGCTATTTCTTTACATAATACTTGTCAGTCTTCCTCTCCACAGTGCGAGCACTTCCTTGCAGCATGAATAAGTAAAGAGAAGCGCAATTTATTCGAACACATCCTTGCTTTCTCAACTGGCAGGTTTTACCACCAGGGGGCGCTTCACGGAGCTTGTTTAGAAGTATTGCCACCCACATGGAAGGAATTATGGCCGACGTCGTAAAAAGAACAGTTTGTTTCCGTTCATAAATCGAGAAAGGTATTATTAATTTGTTATTAGAAAAACGAAAAGAATATTTTAACAATATGATTAGATTGAGAATTTTCTTTTTCGTTCCCTCATGTCCTTCAAATTGAATTTTTAACAAAATTTAATAATTAAGATGGATTTTGTTATATTTTTGATTAAAAAAAACTAATATATATTTGGCAATCAAACATGCAAAATCTGAAAATTCGAATGGAAAAATATCTAGCAATTTTTTATTTTGATTTGCCATTATAAAATAGCTCTCTTCTTTATAAAGAGTTTTCGAAAATCCTTATAAATATGATAAAATATATTCACAGCCCTTTATAAATATATTAATTCACTTGGTTTTTTTTCATTGCCAGATAGAAAAAAATTGACTGCTGGAATGTCAGAACTTCCTGAGACATAAATTTAAAAAACAAAAAACCTTGTTAATCATTTGTAGTAGTTTGTAGAAACATTTAAGCTAAGAGGGTTGAAAATTTTCTTCTACTCTTTTATAAGTGATAATAAAGTAGTTCTGGAAAAATAAGCAGTAAGAACCCAGAAATAATGGAGATTATCTTTTATAATCAATGGAAAAAAATAAAAAGGAAAATCTTTCATTTACTAAAAATGAAATTTTTCACCAAATACAGTTTTATTAATAAATAATAAATATCAGGAATAGTTACTTCAATACTTTGGTTATGTTTCCTGTACGAGAAAGAAAAAAAATCCCACAAATGTTAGTCGTGTTTATCATTTGCTTATAGGAGTATTTCAGACTTCATAGATATATCTGAATATCTCTTCCCACTCATGCATTTATTACTAAAAAGTGTTTTGCATATAAATGATTTTTGATATTTTTATCAGCTACAATATAATTTTATGACTTATTGGCATAATTTTTTTCTATGTTACATTAAAAACTAAGTTTGATTGCAAAAAGGAACTCGTAGAAAGCAGTAATAATTATTTAAAAAGTAATCAAAGTAATCACTGCTGATCTACCACATCACTTTGAAATGGAAATGGAATTGAACACTCATGAAAGAAAACAACATTGAGATGCTTTTAAAATGAATCGATGATATAAAATAAAATGCGAGTTAGAAATTCTCAATCAGTGATAATTAAGATTGTAGGTGTTGTGTTTTTTTAAACCATTACCGATTTCAAATATGACTAGAACCAGTAAAGAAAACAGACAAATCTCTCTTATACTCAATGTATAGATCTAATTGAATAATGATGCCGTATCCGCGTTAAAACGGAAAAAGAGATGCAGTAGCTTCTGAAGGTAAAGACCCCTGAGCACCCGTGGGCAGTGGTTTGACTTCTAACTCATGTGAAGATGACATTCACTTGCACACCCCCTTTCTACCTGGAGTTCTTTCACACACCCCACAGAGAGTGAAGAAAAACGATGCCCGAACCAGAACTCAAACCCGGGGTGCCCGGATCACGGGAAAGACGCGCTACCCTTAGACCAGGACACTGACCTCTTATTTAATCAATTTTTAATAGAAAAGAAAGAAAAAACGGTCTTTCTCAAAAAGAAAAATATATACAAAGGCGAAATTCGAACTTGTTTTGTAGTTTTCAACAAATTTATGGATATATGTACGTACAGAACTGGCATTAGTCCATTACTCACGTTTAAGCTTCAGCAGTTAATTAATAAACACATACTGAAAACGTATGCTTTAAATATGAAAAAAAATGTGTAATTTTTTGTTATATATTATATATGCGAGAGTAAGTTAAATCCTCTATTATATTTTAATATAGATAAATGAATAAAAAATATTCTTATGAACAATTATTAGATAAATATTGCAATAAAGATAACTGAAAATATTAGCAAGATTTTTAATTAAGTTTTTATTCAAAACAATCTAGATAAATAAATTGACTCCTCAACCACCAAATTTACATAACAATGTTTGTAAAGGGACAAATAGAAATTGAATATATACATTTTTTATTGCAAGGAGAGATATTTATTTAGCATTCAACAGATTGATATCAATCTCTTTAACCGTCTCCCTGATCAGGAAAATTGCAGGATCCGTTGGGACAATAATTACTTTTACTAACGGAAACTGTTTCCAGATTTTAAATGCCAGATAAGCGGTCCTGCCTTCCGATGGGGAAATCCGAAACCGTTAACACCGCAGTTAATGTAGCGGAACTAGTTGACAGGCGTAAATAATTAAAAGTTCGGAGCGACACTCTACCACAGAAGGCCGATGCTATCTGGAGAGAATGGAATTTCTACCTTCAAACTTTCGTTGCCGCGAAACCATCTGTATTAACTCTCGAATCGAAATGTATGGATAAGAGAAATAATGAAGAGGATGCGATGTATAGTATTTGAAATCGCTTTGGTAAAAATATAAAATTCTTTTGTTAAAATTGAGTAGTATCATCTTTAGACAGATTTTTGTACATAAGAAAAACGTACACATAAGTGAAATTTTAATAAAATTGCAACTAAATGGGATGCATTCGTTAATTTCGCCCTTAGGATAAATTCTCTTTACCTAATAAATAAATAAATTGTTTTGTCTATACCTTTGATTTAAACACACACACACAATTGAACTTTAGTAACAAAAATTTAAAGAAAATCGTAACGAAATGTAATAAATTCAAGTTAACTGCGTCTTTTAGATAAATTCTTTTTAACGTCGATTAATTTTTGAAAAATAGTATACTTCTACTATAAATTCAAGGTAAAAGTGCAACTTTTGTAACTTATAAAATCATCGAATCTTCAGTTTTGCATAACTCCAAAAATTCCTCATCATCATGATTAGATAGACATCCCAGGGTGGGCCAGTGCCTTAATCTGAATTCTGTCATAGAGCATTCTATTTTTGACGCTTATACGCTAGTTTCTTGCCTGGATAGCCAGGAAGTCTGTCTCCACTAATTCATCTCCAAAAGGCGTTTTCTAAATCGTCTTCGTAGAATCTGCCGTGAATTTCTATCATTAGACTTTGTAACAAAGTTTTCTTTTGCAGGATTGGGTTATTAACCCCATGCCCAACCCCCAATTTGAAGGACCAGTTCTTTAATATAATCCCCAGGGACAGTGTGTAGGCAACCCTCAGACATTCCAAAAATAGTTGTCCAAATTTCCTTAAGGAAATTTTCCATATTTGAAAACATAACACCCTTTTTCTGCTTTAGACGCGTCGTTTAACGAGTAAAATTTAATGATAATCGCGGCTGGAACTTGTTTAAAATATATTCAGATAATATTAAAATAATCTTCATTCAGTTTTTAAAAAATTCTTAAAGAATTTAAGATGTTTTAGTATTGTCAACCGTATTTCTATCGCTCGCTCCTCATGTATGCACGCACGCACGCACGCACGCACACACACACGCACGCACGCACGCACGCACGCACGCGCACACACACACACACACACACGCACACACACACACACACACACACACACACACACACACACACACACACACACACACACACACACACACACACACACACACACACACACACATCATTATTTTACTGTCATTTCTGTAAAATAATCAATTGTTTTAACTTCAAATAAGACTTATACTCATCCTTATAGCCATACCTCCCTTCTTTGTCCGAAACTGCGAGCAAAAGAAACAGAAATAAAATTTGCAGGAGAATAAAAACATTACATCTAAGACATTGCAATGTTTTTCTTCAATTTAGGAATTTCTAAAAGATGACAGATTTATTTACAACGTAAAAAGAAACTGGAATTCTTGATGACAAATAGCACTTGCCGAAAAATTTAAATTCAAATCTTGAAAGTGCATTTCTTTCCATTATTCTCCTTGTTACTTTCTGGTACAAAAAGACATAGTACAAAAAAATTGGAATAAATACAAAACTAAATTTTAAAAAATATTTTGTTTCAAACTACTCTGGAACAGGAAAAAAAGCAGTTTCTAAGAGCTTTCGAATTTGTTTAAGCGATAACCCAAAAATGAATGCAGAGGAATAAAATTTTTATACATTCTTTGAAGTTGCTTATTTATATGAAATTGCAATCCTTGAATTTTGATCATTCTATTTATTTATTTATGAGTATGTCAACACAATAATTCAAAACCGCATTTAAAATTTTTATTTAGAAAATTTTTAATGTACTCGTTAAGAGTGAAACAAATAATATAATTTTTTGAATTCCATTCTTACTTAGATCAAGAAAGAAAATTTATATCTTAGCTACTTTTTATTAAATAATTATTAAAAAAAGTATCAAAAAGCTATTGATTTTCGCAAGAATTGAACTCGCATTCTTCATTTTCACGTTAAAAAAATCGTCACCCACTACAAATTTTTAAAAATGTATTTGAACTCAAGTGGATGAATAAAAAGTATTTTATTAACGATTGAAAATTTGACCAAGACAATTAAATTGTATGTAAGAAGAAGGTCGAAATAATAAAATTTTGTTAAGAATTTATATTATTTCTCATTTGGTTTTACAATAAAAAAAATTATGATAAAAATCACAATGTTGGAGCTTACTACACTTCTTAACGGGATATTTACTGAAAGAAAAGAAGCTAGAATAACATAAAATTATAAATATTATTAACTAAATATAGTGTAACGCCCTATTCATTACTTAAAAAATAATAAATATAAATAAATAAATAAATATAGGGAGAGTGAACTAATAGTAGGAATTGAAAAAAAGAAAAAAAATGGAAACCATAAATTACATGAATATATTATTCTGATTTCAAGCTGTATAGATCACAATTTCCAAGGGAATTATTTCATTTACATATTCTTAACATTTCAAAAAAACAACAACAAAAAAAACAAACAGAAAAATCATTTTAGCTACATCTTTTTAAAAAAAGCATCTCCTAATGACATTTTCAGATAAACACAATTCAAATAAAATATTCATCTCAATAAAGGCTCTTAGAGTTTTTCATATTAAAAAAAGAGTTCCACATTAACGCTGCTACTTCAAATGATAAGATTAAAAATTCTGAAAGGGAAAGCCCGACTGAAAAATGGAACATAAATGCCAGAGGTAATTTCCAGTTCGCTCTGGAATGTCTGGAATAAAATAAGCCCTCCTCCATCACAATGTTTATAATGAAAGCATTAACCAAATCAGCTTAGCTGTTAGCAATGCAATTATTTCATTTCCCACTGCCATGTAAACTGTCTCCTTGATTACAATAAGCTCATCAAGGGAAATTATTCCTTCTTCCAAGGCTGTAAATTTAATACACTTGGAGTTAATGCCCGAGTAAATATCTTGGAGAAATACGTTATGGCAGCTCTTCAACTCTAAGTTTGTTTTAAAGGCCAATTATTAGAAATGCTAATAAATGGATAGTACTTATGCAATTTCTGAAAAATTTCATTTATAATATTTAAAATGAGATATTTCTTAAACTGCATATATTCAGTTTAAAAATTTTGGAATAAAAATATGAAATTAACCAATCAAAGTAAAAATGTCAGAGCGTAAGGCATTAATGGTCATATTTTAAGTAAATTACATTCATAGGGCGTTTTAATTCTTAACTAGCCACCTTCGGTAATCAATTATCCAAATTAATTAATAGCAATCTAAGAAATTAGTTACCCAACAAATTAATAGCAATTAATTTAATGTAAATCAACTTCGTTTAATTGTATATTATTTCAATAAAAGAAATTACAATGAAAATTATAGTCGTAGTGCGCTTCAATTTTAACAATAAACGTAGATGGTTTCATTAATTAACTATGCTTGGTAAATAACAAAATAAATTGTCCAAGAACAGTGACTTTTTTCAAAGTTTTATTTAATAATATTTCTTGAGAATGAATCAGGTGTGTGTTAGGTGGCAATTGATAGCACTTTGAGGCATTATAAATCTTCAAATGAAATAAAAATTTATAAAATTTACATACTAGTTGCAGTTGGAGCTCCTATCATGTTTCTTTTCATAAAGAATATAAAGTTTTATAATATGCTCAAAATTTCATTATTAAAGAATTAGTATTAAATACAGGCGATTATCTATACTTATAATAAAGCTCAATGTGTGTGTGTGTGTTGGCACTCTACAGGCCAGACCGTTGGACCTACAGCTACCACATTCGGTACATGTATACCTTGGAGCTTGGGAATGTGCACCTTGGAGCCCGTTTTTCGAATTTTTAATTAGAATTTGAATTAATTAAAATTTAAGCGAGATTTCGACGATGTTCCGCTATAACTTCCGAAAATATGATCGCACAAACATGATTTTTACATCAATTTAATAATTAAAAAATTAGCTTTCTAAAGGCATCTTTGTTTTAATGTATAACTTAAGCTTCTATTTTTAACGAATTTTTAAAGAAATATTTTAACCATGTTTTACAACAATATATTTCAGACAAAACAATAAAATTTAATCTGCTCGAGCACGTCAAGGGGGAAAAATTATGTTTTATCAGCATGTTGCCATCCTATTGACGGAAGTTCAAACTAAAAAAAAACTATCATTACAAATCAAATCTAAAGAAATGCAACTTTTAGCACGTGACTGGATAAAATAAAAGAAATATTAAATGTGACATTTTCTAAAATAAATAATGAACGAGCAAAGGGAAAAAAATAGCTGTTATTAAACTGTTGAAATCATACTGACAGAAGTTCAAATTAAAAAATAAATTAACTATGACTGCAAATTAAATCGAAAAAAAATGTAACATTCACCACGTGATTGGATGAAATTAAATAAATATTAAATGTTATGTTTTCTAAAAAAGAAATACAAGACAAAGGTTTCTATGATCGTTTGCAACATCTATATCATTAATTTAGTAAATCAGTGTTACGTGACTTTCGAAGTTTAAATATATCTGGCAGAGAAATTATAAAGAGAGCAAGGCACATAAGTATTTAATTGAAAATCTTAGACCCCATTACTCTTGGCAAACCAGCTGGTCGCCAAAGGCGTCTAGTTGATAATATATTATAGGGTTTATATTTTAGATGGAATAAAAGTAAAAATGGAAAAATATGTCGTGGTTAGGGGCTCTATGAAATCTCTTCGTTATAGAGAGCATGAATGATCTTCTAGTAAACATAGATGTATGAACAATAAAATAGTATTTTGGAGGTTTCTTTCAAATACGGAAGAAGTGAATATGGATAACCATTGAGAAAAACTCTAGGGATATTGAGGTAACATAAAAACAAAAATTGATAAAAATGGATCAGAATCTGATTGGAGGGGAGTCAATTATTTTAAATATAAGAAATGAGTATTTATTAATTTACTCATAATATACCTACTATAAATTGTATTCTTTCTTTTTAAATAGCATTTATCTTTAACTTTAACTTTCTTACGATCCCATATATATCAACTCACACTTTAATGTTCTTTTAAACCCGAAGATTTTTTAAAAAAGGGATTCTTTTCATGTGTTTGTACAACAATATTCAAAAGCGTGTTTTGTTTCTTTTTAATTCTTATTATTTTCTAAATTTTAGTTTTTAAAAATATCATGACTAATTATTAAAATGTAAATTCTTTTAACAATTTTTTAATTCACCGCTAAATGATGTTTCTCAAAAGTAAATCAAACTTTGTTCAACTAATCGATTAATTTGTGATTAAGTTCTGAAAATATTATAATGATAATAAATTAACACAAAAGCATAAAATTTCAGGACTCTAGTTCATCAAAGAGGTATTTTTTACAGCATTAAAAATCCTAAGAACAAAAATGTTTCAAAATTAAATGAAATCCGATTTAAAATTAAAATTTGAAATCCATTAAAGAATTAACCATATAATTATTTTGAAATCAAATGTTAGAGCAATATCATTCAATTCATGAATTCAATCATTTTCAACCGCTTAGTGAGAACTCATTCTAGTTGTTTACTAAGCAACTAGAACTATAATAACCTATAATTTAAAGTGCATTTTTCAAACATAAATTTGTAGACATATGTTATATTCATCTAAATGGGGAACATATAATTCTGAATTAATTTATCATATTTTGTAGATTTTTTTCACAAAATTTTAAATTATTAAATGCTATTCTTGATTTAAATTAAATATTTAAATATCTTTATAAAAAGAAAAATATTTGACAAAATAATACCCAGTTACTGGGGTTCATTTCAAAATAAATAACAAATATACAAAAATTAAAAACTATCAACTTTTTAAAAAAGCTACTACTACATTTTATAGTAAATGATAAGAACATCAGAAAGTATATTCGTATTTAATAAATCGATTTAAAAATGTTTCGAAGCATACTAAGTATTAAGAAATGAAATTTGATATCTAGAAGTATTAACCTAATTGTACAGGATATTTTAAATTAAATTTATTCGATCTCAAAATATTACAAAACACAACATGAATTAAAAATTGGAATAGAATAATCAATTTTAAAAACAAAAAAATTTCAAAATTCGAATACGATTAATGATAAAAAATACATATAAAAAAACACATTAGAAAATTAAAAGTTAAATCCAGCCATTAAACAATGCAGACATTTGATTTTTAAAATGCAATACGATGTATTAAAAATACCTTCAGAAAACGTGTAGAATGGTTTATTTATAGAATAAGAATTTCTTTACACAGTAAATTTCTTGAAATGCTTTTAGACAACTGTTGATTTTAAATTCTCCACACAAAAATATTTCTCTAAGTTTGTTTAGATCTAATCATTAATGAAAATAACCTTCCCAATTTTATTTTTGTCTTTCTATTGGCATTTGAATTCGGGAAAAAAAAAATCTTGTCAGCATTAGAATAAAAAAGAATTCTTTTAAAAAATCAGGAAAGAGGATATAAAACAAGACTATTTGGTCTCAAATCAACACTTAATCATGAAATCATACTTTCTTCAATTAAAATGTAAGAATACTTTTTTCAATCTTTTATATTTAACATTAAAAATACAAAAAAAATCCAATAAAATTATTCACGATCTAATATTTTAATAATTCAACCGATTACTTGCAAAATAATCTCATTACTCCCAGAGTCTCATTACTCCATTGTGAAACTTCAAGAAAACATACAATTATGGAAACCTTTTATATTATTTGTTTACGCTTTTTCATTATCAAGTTTCATAAGTGCACCAATTCATGATAAATACTTAAAGAAACATCGAATCAAAAGATTGAAATGATTTTTTTACACTTGTTTTCTTGTTTATTAAAACATTACTGTAAAACAAGTGTTATATTTAGTTTTATTATCATAAGAGTTACATTTTAATTTGTTAAATTTCATTGGTATTTTAATCTTTTAACGTTTTTGGAAAAAAATTCTTTTTGGGATGTAATTTACATTTTTGAAAACTCTGACACTATTAATTATTGTATATCTTTCATTTTGTGACGAGAATTTTAAATTGTATGACTTAATTGTACGTGACGTTTTTTAACACCATTTGTTTGGCTCAGTATAGTCATATTTGGTTCTTGCGCCATTAAATCACTAAATCTAATCCAATCCAATTGCAGAGAGACAACGAATGTCGGTAGCACAGATGCCTGTTCACCCTCCTCTAAAATATTCATTGGTAGATCCGAATGCGAAAATCCGTTGATAATTTTAGGTAAAGAGCAACAAAATATCGATCAAGCAGTTAGGCGCCCCAGCTGTTTCCCTAATGACGCAACTATCTGGCACGTCATTGGACGATAATGACTTTTGCCTAACTTAAACGGTTTGTTGGGGCGTTAAACTAGCAAGGTTCTGCCATTTTGAATTTGAGGGCTGAAAGGGTTTGTGATGCGGTATCAGTCACTTGCATTTTGGAGGAGTTAATTGTCAGGGGACGTAATTAGGGTCGACAGGCAAAGCAGGTGTGGGCCAAGGCTTTGGCAAGCAAACTGGTGACTACTACAATTACTGGCAGGGAATGAGATATTTCAATTATAGTTTCTTAATAACAGAAAAGCACTTTTAAAGAGAAAAACATACAATTATGGAAACATTTTATATTATTTGTTTACGCTTTTTCATTATCAAGTTTCATAAGTGCGTCAAAATTTTAAAAGCGATCCAATTTGTGACTGCTGCATTTAGGGCGGGAAAATTAAATATTTCCATTGTTATTCCTTAATAACAGAAAAGCAATTTGAAGAGGGAAACATGCAATAATGGGAACTTTCTACCATATTTGTTTACATCTTTTACACACAATATGTTATTTGTAGGCAGGCCAAAACGCTTTTTCAATATAATAAATTTGATGAGTAAATAAAAATGTAAAAACAATCCAATTTATGATTACTGCAGTTACTGTGAAAGAACGGAAATACTCCACTATGATTACTTAATAACATAAAGGCAATTTCAAGAGGGAGAATATGTAATAATAGAACCTTTTTTTATCATATTTGTTTATGTCTTTTAAATATAATATGATTATTTACAAGTAAGTCTAAACGCTTTTTCAATATAATAAATTTGATAAGTAAGTAAAAATGTAGAAAACAATCCGATTTGTGATTACTGCAGTTACTGTGAAAGAATAAAAACATTCAATTATAATCACTTAATAACAGAAATAGTTTTATGAGTGAAAATAGGATTATTAAATATATTTTATAGCACTTTTTTATTTATACTTTATATATTTCGTAAGTAATTACAAATGTTTACACAAGTCAATTTTTGATTGCTGTAATTGCAATAAAAGAATGAATTTTTTTAATTATAAATTTTTAACAGCAACATGATGATTGAAAAAATGAATCCTTTCCATATTTTTACATCATTTTCTTTTACACATTATTAAGATTTTTTTTATTAAAGAGAGAGATTTTCAAGCATATCAGAAAGTTGAAAACGAAATGAAAATTAAAAATGAAATGTAGGAAAATATAAATCTGCACTTGAAAATGATTGCGCAGATGTTTGCTGTCACATATAAATTTAATTATATATTTGGGAAAATCTGACAAACATTAAGTAAAATTTTTTTTCCTAAGAGCTTCTTTACTAAAAAATTAAACCAAAGACTGAAACAAATGTAAGAAGATATTCCAAAGAAAATAAAAAGTGGCACTTTTAGAGTGGTCTTTGAAAAAGCTAAAGTAAAAAATATATATGCATGATAAAAACAGAAGATATCTAATGAAAATATTCATGAGGCATAAAAATGCATTTAACCAAGAGCAGGAATTTAAATGATCCAAAAAAATACAGGTTAAGTGTTCAAATAATAAATATTTATTTGAATGATAAAAAAAAAACATAAAAGTGTGTTAAAATATCATTTTTTTTTTTGTAAATAGGATCAAGTGCAAAATAAAAAAATCGTCAAGTGCAAATAAAAGTGCATATATAAAATTTAAATATGCAAAGGTGGATGAGGGGTGACGATGGCGTGAAGAAATAAAAAAATAATATTAAAATAGGAAAAACACACATCATTATTATTAAAATTATGAATTATTGCATACCATTATTATCATTATTATTAAATCATTATTATAAAAATTACATATCCTTATTTTATATTTTAACTAGTTCTTATTGGTTTTAGACATTCAAATATATTGCGAATAATATAAAAGCACAAAAAAAATTTAGCGAGTGCAGAGATTATAAGCATGTTATAAGCATGTCTAGTAATAAAGAGTAACTTCATTAAAAATGGCAGAAAGTAGATCGAGGACATGATTAGCTTTTGTTTTATCTTATCGATACGTCTTTTTTCAAGAAAAAATAAACATTTAGTTTTGATATTTATATTATTGGCAGAAGTTTTATAAAACTAATTTTCAGAAGCTTCAGTATAAATATAATATTGGTAAATGTTTTTAATAGCTCAAATTTGAAGAAAAATACATATTAAGCTTCATTCATTGCGTTATGAAGATGTTTAATTGATAATAAATAAAAGATCGCACTCTTTGGTCATATAATTTCTAAAGAAAATATTCTTTTTTTTCCATTCTTAATAGTAAAATACGGAGAGCACATATCATTATCGTTAAAATGGCATTCTTAGGTTCTCAATTACATTATAAATTATGTAGGAGAATTTTTTAAAGAGATTTCAAGCGATATCTTTTTATTTTTAATAATAAAGCCCAAAATCCTTTAAAATGGTAGATAAAGACTATCAATAGGTCTTATCGATATATCTTTTTCACAAAAGAATAAACAGTTTGTTTAGTTATTTAAAAGCTATATTATCGTCTTCAATTTAATTGTATAAAATTAATTTTCTGATTTTTCAATATGAATATAATTTTTATCATTGTTTTTAATAGCACAAATTCAAAATATATATATTACGCTTCACTGACTTCTGAAAAGGTTTGATTCAAAATTGAATACAATTTCCAAAGAAAACATTTATAATTCATTAATATTAAAATAGAGTTAGCACATATCATTATTAATAAAATGACATTCTGAGTTACTCAAAAATATTATTAATAATGCAAGAGCATATAGAATATTTTAAGCAAACGCAGATAGTTTAAACATCATCTTGGGTTTATTAATAAAGCGTAACGCCATTAAAAAATGGCGAAAAATAAATCGATAAAATAATAGATTTTCATTAGGTCTTATCGGTATATTTTTTTAATGAAAACATAAATAGTTGGTTTAGATATTTAAAATTTATATTATTTGGCTGCAATTTATTTTATAATATTAATTTCCAGAAGCTGCAACATAAGTTTTAATAGCTAAAATATGAAGAAAGATAAATTAAGCTACACTGCATTATGAAGATGTTTAATTCATAGTACACTAAAAGATCGCTCTCATCCATCATATGATTTCTAAAGAAAACATTCTTTTCCCCCCTTCTTTATTCAACATCAACAACCAACGGAGCATATCGATTAGAACATCGATCATTTCTAACAGAAACAAATCGATTAAAATATCATACTTCGAGTATTAGACAAGTCGATTCATCACGGACACTAATTCCGGGTGGGAACAAAAGGTATTCCATTTTTTATTGATATTTATTTGAGTATGATGTCAGGTTCATAATATTCCTTTTCGCCAAAATTAATTCTAATGACCTTGACAGGAATTTGGTCATATTTCTTCTCGCAGACTCATTTCTCACGAAGAAAAAAAAAGGGACAGAGATATTTGTTACTGTGTTGGCAACAGCTTATCATTTCCTACACATTCATTCCACCATTTAATTAATGAGAAGCATTTATTACGCGAAAGAAAACACGACCAGTCTGGCATTTAATGTGAAATATTTTTATACCTGAAATGAAATGTACCTTCCTCTGAGTCACTGCTATCGTGTTGAATTTAGAGACAAAAGCCTTTTCTCCGTGTCTCATTAGGTAAAAGCAAACAATAAAATAAAAAAGAGGAAGAAATCTTTTAACAGCGGTATATTATTCTATAGTATAAAAAAAAGAGTTAATAGTCCAGTTGGCGAATTAATAGTCCAATTCAGTTCTAAGCATTGAGTATTCTGGTCTCATGGATAAGGTCAAGCTCCAGGGTTTAAATATTCATCGATAATATTTATATTCTTTTATGTATATAGTACAGAGAAAGAAAATGTATTCCTTAAAAAATTTATCCTCGGCAACAGCGTATTTACAACTAGGCAACTGCCTAGGATCTCTAAGCTGTATCTAAAATATAAGTAGATCGATTAGAAAACTTTATTTTCCCTACTTGCAAATTATATTTAAAAAATGCATATTTTATGGGCAGTAGATTGCTAAGATAATATTAGAATAGAATATAATTGTTTAGATAACTTCATATTTTCATTTAATCACTTAATTTTTTAAATATTTTCAGAACTAAACATAAGTCCGAGTAATAATGTATAAATTACGATCAGTGTGAACAATCGGTTATTATTCATACAAGCCGGTTCAGTTATTATTTATAACTATCAGTTAGTATGAATAATTATTAATACTAACCAGTTTGGGTATTATCAATAATAATGAACTATTATTGGCTGTAACATTTTACAAACATGGATTCAGGACAGTCTGGAGTCATAATAGGTAAAGTTAATAGAATTAAAATATTAAAATAAATTATTAACATGTTAAAAATGTGACGGAATATTAAAATAAATTGAACAGGTCTAGAATGCAAAGTAACTTAATCCACTGTTCATACTCGTTGTTTAGAAGATTCGAAAGAAGAAAGATATTTTTGTAGGCAATTGTGGGTAATACGGAGAATCGGATAATGAAATTTGTTATATGGAAATAAAATTAATTTTGTAGAACAGTATAAAATTTTGACTAAATCGGTAAGCAATACTTCTCAAAAATGCAAACGTGAGTATCTTCATTATGAAAGTGAATTTAAAAGTATAACTCGGCACAATTTGAATGTAACGAGACTATTAGAGGAAGAAAACTCTGTTTAGTGAAATAGTAAATCTCCATATGATTATATATGAAAATTTTTTCAGATATATGATTAATTAGCGAAATTATGTTGTTGCCGTTTGACTAGATTAATTTGTTAACTATATCGAGCTCGAGATTAGATCTATTAAGTTGGTTTCTTAGGGAAAATGTAGTAAGTTTTTTTCTTCTCCTGACAAAAAGTTAGTGAGTCCCCTACCTACTTTTTAAGTAGGAAAGTGACAGAAACCGGACCGCAAAAAAAACATTATGATCATATGATTTCTCCTATAACCTTTTCTTAAGGATGTTTAGAAATTTCTCTCGTCTTTTTTCTAATCCTCTCTTCTTCTTTTTCAAAATTTACGCACTAGTTTTCCTTATCTTTTTTTCTAAGCAAGAATAATTTAGAAAATAATATCGGGAATTATGTCTTTAATGATGAGTGCACGATATCTCAGATAGAAAAGTAAAGAAACCAGATTCAGAATTAAAATCAAGGTTTGACTAAAATTGAAAAAAATGAAATGAAGTTATTTCATAAAAATCTTCATATAGGTGATTTTAATAATAACTAGGGAGAGAATTTTCTTAAAAAATTATTTTGTGATGCATTTTTTATTTGCCTTTTAGATAATTTCTGAAGTATAAAATAATTCATAATCTTTTTGT
>JAPMOQ010045993.1:5580799-5618177 GCA_026543055.1 Argiope trifasciata
TATATATAATTAGATTGCACATGACAATTTACTATCACATTTAGAAAAATAAAATATTCCATTCTATGTTAATTAATTAACGCAATTACACTATTCTCGTCCGTAATCAGATTGAAAAGATGTTTGTGTCTTTATGATTGAAGACACTGTTTTAAACAAATAAAAGATCATAGAAATTATTTCCTCCTCACCAGAAAGATCTTTTAGATAAAATTCACAGATGCATTAAAGTTGTCAAGTAATTGAAAATTCACCAGTTTCTATGAAATTGTTCTTTTCTTCATAACTTCTGTGACCTGACTATAAGCATTAAAATTTCTTTAAATTATTTGATACAGTACAAAAATAATTATATCTCTTTTAATCTGATATAGTAAGGGAGTTTTAAAAATTTAAATCAAGTCATTCAAGTAATACCTTTAGAACAAACCTATTTCTCTTTGCTCCAAAGATATAAATCTACCTGAATACCAAACAGAAGATTAAATACCATCACCTTAAATTCTTATTCAACATTCCCATTTCAATTGATATATATATCATGCATAGAAGATTAAATCCTTCTTCTAATGAAATCCAACATCAAAAGAGCGTATTAGAAACCATTAAACCGAGTCATTATTTCAAACACATTGTTCAATTTATCGCTGCCGTGTTGAGTGCGGCGGTCTGAAAGGTATATTGATAAGCTCCTAAATGAACTTAGCCTTGAACTGGCTCCTGGCTCTCACTTTGATAAATGCCTTTTTAACTCCTCCGTGTAAGGGAAGTAGATTCGTACGTGCTGTCTTGAGCGAAACAAATCCCTCGGTCCTCGAACACTTCCTGCCCATGGTGAGTGATTCGCCCTCCCCCCTAGCGCCCACTTGTGCCTTCGAACCCTCTTCAGCACGTAGCTTTTCTTTTCCGGGCAGCTTCCACACATCTGATTCCTCAATGTTTGACTTAGATCCATCAAAAGCATTCATCTCTATGGTTCTTAGTGAATTGCATTAGGAGCTGGATTATCCCACGCAGAACATTTGGGTTGGTTGGTTTGTGAATTTTAGTGGCGCAAGTGCCAACCTTGGCTAAACTGCGCCAAAACATTTGAGCTCTAGCATTGATGATAGTTTACTCGATAAGGAATGTAGAATTATATGTTATAAAATGTTTCTCAGTATACATTCTCAAAATGTAGTTGTTAAATCCTGTAATTATTGGTTTTTAGTGAATTACGTTAGTAACTGTATGAATCTCCATCAAGCATATGTGTTTGCTCATGGATGATAGTTTTCATGATATGAAAAGTTGCATCATATGCTATACCATGTTTCTGGGAGTGCAATCTTAACATGTAGTTGTTAAATCCAAAAACTATTGTTCCTCAATAAGTTACATTAAGAAGTGGATTAACCCACTCAGAATATCATCATTCTATTATCGATGGTAGTTTACTCGCTAAAAAGTCTTGCCTCATATGCTATAAAATATTCCTCGGAACGATACAAAATGTTGTTGTTAAATTCCGCAACATTGGCTTTTTGTGAAGTGCTATTGAAGTTAGATTATCCTATGTAGAAAATTTGCACTCTAAAAAAGATAATAGTTTACTCGATAAAAAATTATTAATCCACTTATCAAATTGGCTAGAAATCTAAAAGGGCTTTGTGCTTCAGAAGCCAAAACTGTATTAAATCTTATTAATATATTTCCTTAAGTTTTGTGGCTAACATGGTCACTTGAGTTCGGATAGACAAAAAAAAACTATAAAAGAGTGAATTTCACTCATTAGTAGAAATTTAATTTCGTACAAAGATTATACACCGAATCACAATTGCCAACAGCAGCGCATTATAAAATTATCGTGTTCACAAAGAGACAGAACGACTGACATAATTTCTAGAGTGTTCTATCCAAAACGTATTCCCATCCTTCGGCATAAAATAGAAGACTTTGGATAAGACGGTAAATAACTTATTTGGAAATGTCGAACGTCCACTACAAAATGTAGACTTTTGGTATGAATCTAGCATTTTATTGCATTTATCAAAAGAATATATACTTTGGACACTTTTTCATTGGATAGATTATCGATAAAAAAGATACAGAAGATTTGAGATTTGATATAGAACTATATCTATAGTCACAAAGTAGTATCAAATTTCATCCACTGATGACTTTGCACTTATGAGTTATTATCTTTGTATGTAACTAAAAGAAAAAAAAACTACAGTCAACTGTTTGACGAATTTGATTCAAAATTCGATAAATTATATTTTAGCTGTTAACCTGTGCACCAAATTTTATCTATTCAGCTCTTTGTGGTTATTAGATACACTTGTAGTCAAACAATCAGTCAGTTGCTTTATTTTTCATGAAAGATTTGTGCCAAAAGTGATACTACTATGAATTCTTGACAGATAATTAGAATGGTTTTAGTTTCTTAATGTCATCTTTCAGTAGGAAAAAAAAAAAAACAGAAGAAAATACTTTAGAAATATTTCTTATTTATTTTTACATGAATTTTTAAAAACTTAGAAGAACATACACTGTTCAAAACTATTGATTCCAAATTTATTTCACAAACAACAACATTTTTACCATTTCTACACGATAAAGATATTTACTGTTGTGACAATAAAAGTAAATATGACAGATGAAATATCTGAAAAACATTTCAGCGCGCTGCTGAAATATTTAGTTCCCTCTCGGGATGTGTCACCATCCCTTTTCCGGAATGCGCTTCGAAGGAAAACAATTCGGTATTTCCTGACACTTGTCGAAGATAGTGAGTCTCTTATCTGTAAACAGCATCTTCTAAACACTCAAATTTCGTTTCGGAAACAACAAAATACTTTAATATCGAGTTCCTAGCATGACAGTGGAGGAGGCTCACATTCCTCTCCTGAACAATCGGATGGGTATTAAATTTAACGTGTTTTTGTTTTGTTTTTTCCCCTAGAGAAGGGAAATTGCTTTTGTTAAATTATTTAATACTTTGTAATCTGATGAGTCAAGAAGCAGAAAAATACATTGAGAAAACCTCACATGGATAATTATTGAAATAACAATAGAAAAATTTTAATAAAAAATATGAAATATGTTAATAAATAAATATGAAATTAACTGTGAAAGTTAATTTCCTCGAAAAGTTTTTAATCAATTAATTTAAAATCTTTTACTATCACGATTATATTGATTCTCTGGCACAATAATGATCTGATACTTCTGATCAAATAGGATATTACTAAATTTTTAATTTTAGATCTGCAATTAAGTGAAGGTACTAAGTAAATTAAAGTGCAAAAAAATTTTTTTTAATCTCTTATATTTTCTTAAAATATCACAAGAACTAAAATAATAATAAATAAATGCCCAGTCTCAAATTGGTTGTGCTATCTAAATAGAAAGTTAAGCAAATTTGTAAGTTAAGTTACTGACTGTTTATAAATTATTTCATGTCCTTTTGAAATTTACTAAGAATTTATAAATTTCTTAATTCTTCTATTCTGACTGAAATGTTCAGAATTTGGTATTTCAAAGCTTATTTTTGCAGTTCATTATAAAACATCTCCAATTGTATTTAAATAATTAAACTATACATTTAAATTTGGTTTTGAATATTTTGAGAAAATATAAGATGTGTGTTTTTCTTCTAAAGCAATAAAAACACCTCAGAAGCATTATAGTTCGATGAAACTCATTTTCAACAATAATAATTAAGGGCCGAATATAAATTGAGTAAAAGCATTTAATATGCAGAACATAAAAAAATTATTTAAATTCTTTCTTTGTAAACTGTATTGCCGACAGCTATACAAATTTGGCTTTAACTATCTCTTGGGATAATAAGTACGCACTAAGAAAAGAGTTTTCAAATTAAAAAAAAAAGATTTTTGATTAAGAATAAATAAAACTTTCTCCCCAATAATTTCTGAGCACGTATAGAGTAACATTTATTTTTGCACCTTTTTAAAATTCACTTGTATAAATCTCAAATCCAAAAATATTTTTTCTCTAAATTATGAAATTCTTATTTTAAGCATATTTTATGACAATTATTTTCATTAGGAATTTACGTGTGTGTGTCTGTGTAAAGATTTAAAATGTCGGAAGCAGATTGCAATTCAAAAACACTGAAGAGGACAGTTTGCATTTTTAAGATCGCTTTATTCCAAGTCCAGAGACAGACAGGTGCAATTACTAGCAGCACAGATAAAGCAGAAGTGGTAAAAAAAGGGCAGAAATTAATTTTCCCTTCGTTTTTTATACCCCATTTTGATAGAGAAAATATTGTTTACAGTGCTAATATATTAGAAAGATTCTCATAGGGATTTCTGTCACACATGCCAAAAGAGACAAGGGAAACGGAGAGTTTTTTAAGTATTCGTTTAAATCAGCCATTTTATCATTTTATTCATAGCATGTAACCAGCTTCGGCTTTTGGCCGATTCAGCATTTTGTAAAGTTCTCCTGAACTAATTAAGTAGAGAAAGTGGAATCGGATCAGGAAATAGGAGATTATTTTAGAATGGCTTTGATATGGACTAAATTAAGATAAAACTAAATAAATTAATTTGGATGTATATATATATATATATATATATATATATATATATATATATATATATATATATATATATATATATGGAGAAAAAGTACCACCCAATTTGATTCTGCTAATCATCACTGCTGAAAATTGAAATTACCTGTGTAAAATTAGTGACATAACTAACAATTTGAAAATTGAAATTCCCTATGTAAAGTTAGTGACATAACTAAAATTCTGAAAATTGAAAAAACCTACGTAAAGTTA
Organism: Argiope trifasciata; assembly: GCA_026543055.1. Lineage (NCBI taxonomy): Eukaryota > Metazoa > Arthropoda > Arachnida > Araneae > Araneidae > Argiope > Argiope trifasciata. The sequence continues at coordinate 5,585,598 of JAPMOQ010045993.1, forward strand.
GTGACATAAGAAAAATTCTGGAAATTGAAATAACCTATGTAATGTTAGTGACGTTACTAAAAGTTTATGCGCGATTTCTGTCTTAGGGGAATGTGTAGATATTTAAAATTGTATGAATTTCAAAATATCCTAGAGCAACGTTCTGTTTTAATGTCACGAATAAATTTCGCAAGGAAAAATTACCGAGACTTACTACAAACTTTGGATAATATATCAATATTGCATCAGGTGGTATTCGATATTTTCTGTTACGAGGTTGTTTCCAAATTTAGACAAGTAAAATACATATAATGCCATAATTTCGGTGATAGTATTATCTTTCTTTATTTTTGTTACACTTTTAAAGTACATGTAAAGTAACAATATATATGTCAAAAATCGATTGCTACTTCATGTATAATAAAATATTCAGTGAAAAGTTTGGGATAAGTTTGATTCTGTTTCACAAAGAAATATTTAAAAGTTTTGGAAACTTGCTTAAAATGTATCTGTATCTAAATCGCCCTTGAATTGAAAGCATCAATATGGAACATAATTGTACATCGAAAAAAAAAAAACGAAATTGAATATATTTTTTGCTGTTTAAAAGGAATATTAATTTTGGTGTTAAAATTAATGGCTACAACAAGGGAAAAAAGTCAGTTTTATTCTTTTTTGAACTTTATTCATGAATTTCGTTATCAATATATGCTGTTCTTATCATCCTTACTGAGAACTCATAAATAGACACAGAATGGTAAACCACTTTATTTTATGAGCACATAAAAAGAGTAGGGCATTCTCTGACAAATATAAAAGATTCCCTACATGCTTTAATAGGGGCTTTTCATTCAATACAAATGCTTTTTGATTGCGCAAGAATTTATTCTATGAAGACACGTATACGGAACAAATACTCATTATTGACAAGGAACGCATATCGCAGAATATCATTCCAAATGCTCATTCATGTATTCCACATATTATTGCGTTTTTTAAAATATTGTTCGTCGTAAATTTTGGGGCTTCTGATGCGGTTAGAAATTTGAAAGCAGATGTAATAGTAAGAATAATTATTAGATTTATATAATTATGATAGCATTATTTCATTGGATATCTTTAAAAACATCTTATTTAATAGTCGAAAATTTATATTAGAATATATAATTTTTTGTAATATGCATGTGTCCTTAAAATTCTTTTAAATCTGATATAACACTTTAATGCACTTAATTCTAATTATAGTGTGCGCCAGAGAAATTTACTAATTTGAAAAAACTCCTTAGTAGTGAGTTGGGTTGGTAGAGGGCTGGATGATATGTGGTGCTTCTTGAGGAGAAAATCCCAAACTTCAAAAATCGACTTACTCAGTGTTTGCGCATTGGGGGTCGCCATTTAACCTATATCATTTTTTAAACTGTATGAAAAAAACTGTGATATTGTATTCTCAAATAAAAAAAGAATTAAAACAATAACTAGTACTAGAATTAAACAGTAATCAGTAACAATAAGTACTTATGTTTTTATAGACCTTTCAAATAAGTAAGTTTCTCTGGCACATCTTGTATTTGACAAAGCGCGATTATTCATATAATTGAGATCAAATGAATAGGTGTTGCAAGTATTGAATAAAAAATTCATTTGTAATCTCTTTAATTCTGTGCGAGCAGCGAGCATCAAATTTCTAAAAAGTTTCAACTTCAGGATAAAAATTTTGTGTAATTTTTTAATAAATTACATTTGTTTATAAAGAAAAACTATTTCAGAATTTAATTTCCAAGAAGCACATTTATTTCGAAATTAAATAAACTGAAATTAAAAAAAATAATTTGACCCGCATCTACTTTTCTAAAATACCGATAAATAAAAACAAACACAAATAACCTTTTTTTTTGTTACTGAAATCGGTAATTAGTTATGTACTAATTGTATAGAGATATAATTCAAAAATATGTAATAGCTAATACTGAAAATCATACAGATTATTTATTAAGAAATAAATTCCCATATATCAGAAATTCCTTAAATTCTGAAGATGTCTTTATATGGATAGACGAGTAATTCTGCCATAACAACAATGACTCTCTTTCAAATTTAAAAGCAATGATTAACAATTAAATATAATGGAACCATGAATAGCATTTTATAAAATTTTGATTTCAAATTTCTGCCGCTGGCGAAATATCTTTAAATATAATCTTTTAATACAAATGATATATGTTTCGCGAAATGTATGATTATTTATATTTGAATGCTAAATAAAATGATGGGGATATTTTGAATATGTGTAAGCGCCCACAAGGGTACTCTTTTTTGAAATGATGCACTTATAAAACAAAAAAAAAATAATGTAATGGAAAAACTACTTATAAAAAGGAATCAGAAATTTTGCACAATTCCATAAAAGGACTAAAACTTTCGATTTATTTCCAAATTTAAATGTGTTGGCCTTCAAAAAATTCTTAAACTCCAAGTTTACATTTTCTGCATATTGAAACTTTCTTTTAAAGATAAATATGTGAGTAAAATGTGTAAAATACTTCATATTTTTTTATTACAAAACGCCTGAAAATAACTATTTAATTTTTAATGATATAAATAAAATTTCAAAATTTTATTTTAACATCAAAAAGGATAAAATTTATTAGCTTACAAATTTGAAACGAATTGACTGATACTAATGAAATTTGGTTTCCCAGATGATCTTTTGATGTAGTTAAATGCTCATATTTAGACATTACCTTTATTCTTGTTTCAATATGAAGACATAGTTATTTAGTTTTTAATTCAAAAATCCTTAAGGATACTTACTGATTTTTTTAATAAAGGATGGTAGAATAAAGCTAGTTGCCTCGTTTTTTCCCGCTACAGTACATTATCGTTACTATGTTCAAATTTTTAGGAATATTATAAAGATAAGTAAATGCCACTTTTTTTCCCCGCTACTATGTACAAATTTTTAAAAATATTGTAAAGATAAATAAATTAAGTCAAAAGCATTATCATGTAACGATGACGTAAAAACGAATCTCTTCTTTTTGAACATTTTATTTGTATTGAGACTTAAACTGAAAAGAAAACCGCTTAAATATGATTCATAAATTATTCATGTTGAGATTAATTTCCTTTGCTTGCAATTAACAAAAGAAGTTCGTAATAAATTAAGTAAAAGAAACCACAAGATTCAACTGAGTTTTTTTTTAAATGTACAATCCAAGATCGGACCTCCTACCTTGGAAACGAGAGCTCATATGAAGGCCATCCGATTCTATTAAAGATTCATAATTTTATAAACCTGGTTACGCTAATCAGCGAGGAATGAAGTGAACTTCCACTGATAAGGTACAGAACTTTTATTTACTAACTGTCATTATTTCATTAGGTTACAGATGACTCTTTGACATGAAAATTTTTGTTCCCTATTTTAAGCCATCATATGAAAAAGGATTGATATTAAATTTATTTAAGGATTACGATTAATTCAAAAGAATGTTTTGAAAAACTGTCTAAAAATATATATTATATATTTAGCAGTTAAATGACAAACGCTATTAAAAATTGGAAATAATTAGTTCTTTTTAACAAAAAAGAGTTATAGACAAAAATCTTTTCAAGTTTATCAAATAATTTGCTTACAATTTACAGGTAGCCTAAAAAATATTTTACTTAGCATTTGAACTAAAACATAAGGTTCATTCCTATCCATTATTTAAATTCTGTGGTTCGACTAATAAATAACATTAAGCTTTAATCTTTCCCCATTGTTGAGCATTGAAACGGATATAGAATATTTTCAAATGCTTATTTTTTAATTCAGGAAATGCAGAACACATTAAAAAATTATTATACCAAATTTGAACAAAAAATAAGTATTGGATTTTAATTTATGAAGTTTTACATAAGAAACTTCTACCAAAGATTAAAATTTGAGAGCATAGCATTTAAAGATATAAAAAAGCATTATAACCTACAAAAATCAGTATTGCTTCCCAAAAACGGCCTTAAAAATTCACGTGGTTTTATAACGAATAAGTGTTCAACATTAAAAATATCAAATGAAAAACATTTCATACTTTCACAAAAAGTCGATTTTTCAACGTAGTTGCCTTAATTTAACCAATTTATAAACTTATGATATATCGAAACGTAATCAAGGAATCTTTCTCCCATTGGGATGTAAAATTGTAGGAAAAAGTGAAATTATTTTTAAAAATTGTTGTTTCCTCTTTATCTTTTTTGATTATTTTTAACAGTTTCGTTTCGATAAACGATGAAAATGAGAACCAAGAACAATGGGAAAAATATAAACAAAGAGAGAAGACAAAAAAAATCAAACAAATTGGAGAAACATACGAAAGAGATGGCTACTAAATAAAACTGGGAAGCTCCAAAATTCATTCATTATGCAAAGCTAAATGATACGTTGGAAAATCATTTTTACCCTTCAAATTTTACAATTGCTAAAAACGAGACTTCGAAGCTCAAGTTTAATACAAAACTAAATAATATATTTTTTTTCTTTCTTCCCACTGGGGACTCCTTTTAGGACTTCCATTTTATTTTCTCCTTTTCTTATTTGACTTCTATGCCGGTCTTTATTCATTTTCTTTTTACACAAATAATTCGGCGAAAAAGAAACAAGTATCTTTTTTCTTTTAAAAATGTGATTGGCGTAAACAAAAAAGGGAATTATTTTAATATAGAGTTATATTTTTAATTTTTAACTTCTAGAATACTGCATTACTCCTGATTCTTGTTCTAACCACTAAATAACCCTATTCTCATGATTTTATTATTGTATATTTAATAAATTTATAAGCATAATCAGTAAACAATCATTGAATAGTAAACTATGTTTATGTATAACTGTAAATCATAATAAATAATCCTTTATAATCATAATTTTTTCTCGTTAAAAAGCTGAGTTGTAATGCCCGCGATTTATAAACATTTTTTTTGAATTATGATATTTCTTAAAATAAAAATTAAAAGAAACACCTTAGTGATAAGAATCGGGTTAAACATTATTTTATATATCTCACATTATGTTGTAACTCGCTTTTTTTACAAACGTTGCTAAGTAATCTCTACCTAAAAACGAAACAAAACCTAATATAAGATCTCGTTTTCTACTACACTGCGAATAACAATAAACGAGAAGAATGCTACATGGGAATGTTATATTCTTAGGACAGAAAACTCACGAGCGTTGGAAAAAAACCAAAGGAGAGGAAAGTTGTTACATGCTTTCTGTAGGATTCAGACGATTTATTTCAGTATAAATAACGATAAAAAGAAAATTTGTCATCATCAATTGCACAGAAAGGAAAGCATATTACTTCTTTGAAAGGTAAAAGAAAATACAACGTTATATATTTTTGATATACAGAATTATTGAAGATTGTTTTTATGAGAGAAATGTAAACATTTCCAAAATTGTATTACTATCTTCTGATAGTAGCTAATTTTCTAATATTCCTTTGAAAATTGTAATTTTACAAAATTATGATTCTATAGTGTCTTTTTTTAATGATAATCAAGATTTTTTGAACAAATATCAGTAATGCTGCTTTAGATGGAAAGAAGGAGTTCTTGAGTTCTTTCTCTTTCAATACTATATTCCAGAGTAAAAATTATTGTATAAATTAATTATTAATTAACCAAATGAACGCACTGTCAAGTTGAAGAATCTGAATAACCAATAAACCCACAAGAGACAGAAATAATATAAATAAGTGAATTTTGTTTGCAATAAAGACACTCTATAATGATACAAATTAAGAATGTCTCACTTTCTTGAATACGAAGCATATAAACCAAAAATATTATAACTGTCAAAGTCTTCGACCTTTGCTTGACGAATTTTCCACATTACAGACAGAAACGTATATTTAGAATTAAGCCTGCTAGAACAATAACTCAAAAACTAAAATCTATATAGAATATTTTATCTAGTCATTATGAAAAATTTTCAGGTTTCTTTTAAATATGGAACAAAATCCATTTACAGAAAGTTTGTCTCTCTGAAGGTCAAAGTGTTTTATAACTATGAAGCGTAAAGAATTAGATGAATCAAATTTGAAGCATAGATTAAGCATTTAAAGTGCGGATCCCTGGCAATTTTGAAACTAAATCAATCTATCAGACTGTCAAGTATGTAGAAAGAGCACTGCACTCAAAAGTGCAGAGCCGTTTTTGAAAATGATATTTAATCTCCTTGCTAAAATTGTAGTTTTGTGTGAAATTTTACTTTCAATTGGCAAAAAAGTGCCCAAATTACATATACCATTTTGTTTACTAAACTACAAACCACAATTCTCTTATGTGTGGAGCTTTGAAAATAAAAAAATCTGAACATTTATGACATTTATGGTTTTAACCGAAGCCAATTTTTGGGGGGATATAGGGGGGCGATATAATATTTTTTTTATACAAGATAGTTTCAGAAAGATTATTTCCCCTTGGTATCATTTGTGCCACACTGAGCCAGTTGTAGGAAACATTATCACCCATCAACTTTCCTCGCTTAATTAACTCGCATCCTAGTATATTTCCCTAACCTAATTACAGTTGCCAAAAAAGATGATTAAACAGCAAACAACAAAATTTTGCTACAATAATGATAATCAAATTTTGTTTGTTTGCATATTTAAAATTGCATGGCCTAATTCATCATAAGTAATAGTATTCTGCATGTTAACAAGTATCACTGCAATTAAAACGAGCATTTAATTATTCGTATCATACATATCAATAATGCAGTCATTTGTTTATTTTCATCATTAGTTTTATATCATTTGTTTGTGTCACTGTATGAAATATGAGAAGGAACAAACTATAATGAAATTTATCAAAGTAAGGCTCATGCAATGAAAAGAATAGAGAGAACTAACTAATTTTGTAAATGGGTGCATTCAAGAGTAGTCGTACATGTCGTTGTTTGCATTTCCATAGAGTCAGCATATTTCAGGGAGTCTAGTTCATGGCCCTTCACTTCCTATCGAACGAGTTATTAAGTTTTCCATAAAAACGTATTTAATTAATAAAGTATTTAATATTCTTACTTTGGTTTTTATAATTTAACAGTTATATTTTATTTTGTCGTACAATGCGTAGGAAAAAATATAGTTAACAACGAAAATTAAAATTAGGGATTTTGATTATTTCCATAGTATAGACATACCTGCTTGAATTCGAAAAAATATTTTTCATAAAGATTCTTGTATCTCTGTCCTCTTATTTGTGCGCATATAAGCGGATAAAGTAAAAGATATAAACACTTAAAAATTAATATCAAGTGATAAGATTGTCTGGATATTTTTCAAATTTTGAATGAAGTCCATTCTCAGAAAGATTATCTGTCAATTTATCCTTAAGTATACACTGAAAATATATTTAATTGTATATGTCACTGAAAATATATTTAATCGCATACATTACGTATTTTATAAAAAGGATAATTCTTGATCTAAAAAGCACAAAACGAACAAATTGTAATTACATGAACACGTAAAGGGGTAAACATGTTTTACATAAAAACGTACAGAGGTAAAGGAGTAGAATTTTTAACATGATTTTTGCATAATTGTAAATTTCTCTCCAATCTTTAAAGAAAATACGTAAAATATGTATATATATACCAGGACTGTCTTTGAATCTATCAGTGTGAATTCAAACTGGATAATTTCAAACTAAAATGAGTTAGAAAAATGAAATTTAATTTACTCTCTTGGGGTAAAAATAGCAGATTTCCAACACATTTTGGAACTAAATCTGTCAACGCAAGATATATAAGACTCATACTCCTTTTCCTCACTGTTAATCACATAAAACACAAAACATGCAGCACTCTGGTGTATTGTAGGAGAAATGGAAGACAGAGAACTCTCCCGCTTTCACCAAAACTTTTTAGCTTCCTAATTTGTTTTCTTTCGGGGTTCTTATACAGATTTATGATCAATAAAGGTTGTAATATCACAAAGTTAACTATTTATTATACTATACTAAATAAACTTCATAAAGCAGGATAATTTTTTAGTTATTTTAGATTACACTGATTTCAAGCCAAAACGAGCTAGAAAAATGAAATTTAATTTACTCTCTTGGGGTAAAAATAGCAGATTTCCAGCATATTTTGGAACCACATCTGTCAAAGCAAGGAATAGAAGACTCAATGATAGTTGTCTCTCATTTATTTTGCTACTTCTTATTTTTACGAACTAGATAATTTTTGTTTAAGAGGAATATCTTTTTTACTCATCCGAAATATTTCTCATGTTCCTTAATTTAATTTCCTGCAATCCGATACATATTTCTGTAAAATTGGATTTTTCTCCATCGAAACCACAAGCAATCTGAAAGAAGTCATCCGTGTTGGAACTAAATCATTAGCAAGTGAATTACTTGGATTTCATTTCATTTTATTTTTTATTTTATTTTCGAATTCATATTTGCTTTCACTGCTACTTTGTCTCTACCTTAAATGGGGCATTTACAATAATCATACAGACCGCGAAAAACTTTTTTTAGATTGTGTAGAAGCCGGTTGTCTAAGGTTTCACCCCTTTGCCACTTCTAAAAATAGCATCCCATTTTTTTTCTTCTCCATTTTCCAAGACCGTTTCCTTCAAATAAAAGTTCTACTTTTTTTTTCAGTTTCATTTCGAAAAATTTATTTTTAGACAATTTCGCCCCGAATTAATGGCACTCATAAAAATTCTTTTTCAAACTTTTTTGAGCAAGATAATTATTGCTTTCCTTGGTTTGTTTTAGCTGATGGTTTATGCGCTCCACCGGCAACATTTTGCTACTTAGTTGTGTTTCGAATTCTTTTTTTTTCTCCTTCTTTCTTCTTCCTACACCCCCTCCCTCCCTCCTTTTCTTAACTTTCTTCGGGCCTTTTGAATCCACGTGCAACATTTGAAGGGTAACCTTAGAAGGATGGAGAGAAAAGAAAAAAAAGAACAAATTTAACCCTTAAAATTTACCGCTCGTGAAAGAAATCACGCAATATTCTAGTTAAGGGAGAAAAGTGCGCCCCTAAACTCTTTGTTTCGCTCTTGGTAAAAGTTTTAGCACTAAAATGATCACATTTAACTTTCATTAGATAAGGTTAAAGTAATGGTCTAAGCAAGCCCAGCAATTTTGGATGAAAATGGTTTCTGGGTTAAGGCGAAAAAAATCAATATTTTAGATGTGGATTTTTACCGAAAAAAATAATTTGATTACTCTTAATCTCGTTTAGGATCTGACGTAATTCTTTTCTTTAAAAAAATCTGTAAGAGTGGTCTAAATGAGATTTCAGAAAATGCTTTCGCTTGAGTTTTTATTTTCTTCCAGTAATTTTTTTTTTTATCTTTAACTGATATTTATTCTTCTTGAAAGATTTCTTGGTACTTTTTGTTTCTTTTGGATTTTTGTTAGGAAAATAATAAAATGTTCAAAATTATACTCTCCATTTTTGTTTATTTGAAAATCAATTATGCTTTAAAATTTCAATAAAAGCTTAGTAATTTTTAGAAATGCAAGTGATTTAATAAAACTTAATTCTAAATTTCCTGAATGACAATTTACTTTCGAGTTTCCACCCTTTTTTTAATGCGAAAATTATAAAGTATTTAAATCGAAATCTAAGAGATTGTACCGAAATTATATCCCTAGAAATATAGATTCATAACGAAATTATTGCTCAGAAAACTTTAAAATTATTATTTGCAAAATAAATGCATTATTTAAAGCACTCCTTTTCTAATTAAGGATTGTTATGTTAAGCATTATTTAAAATACTGCTTTTGTATTTAGAAATTATCATTTGCAACACAAACGCATTATTTAAAATATTACTTTTCCATTTCAAGATTATTATTTATAGCATAAATGTATTATTTGAAATATTTCGATATACAAAGTAATGTAAAATTTAAAAAGGTTAATAATTAAAAAGGATTTGGAATGTGCTGTTTCAAGTAAAGAAACTTTTAAATTTAGGCTACGAACATTAAAAAAAACAATTAAATATATTTTCTAAATTGCTTGAACTATATATAAAAATACTTCAAAAGAGAACATTCATAATTATAAAGCATTTTTAAAGAATAGTTAACTTTTATCTTATTTAAACGTTCATCATATAGTGAATTTCCATTTTAATAGTGGCCCCAAAACCATTTTTTAAATCAACATATATAAATTTTTTATAAGAAAAGTTTTTTAAACTAAGCAGACATATTTTATGTTGAGTGAGTTAATAAAAGCATTGTTAAAGTTCATATGATGTCCACATTTTTATACTTTGACTAAATCCTATTAGTTATCTATACTTATAATAAAGTTCAATGTGTGTATGTGTGTGTGGTGGCGCTCTGCAGGTCAGACCATTGGACCTACAGCTACCAAATTTGGTACATGTATACCTTGGAGGTTGGGAATGTGCACCTTGGAGCCTTTTTTCTGAATTTTTAATTATAATTTGAATTAATTAACATTTAAGCGAAATTTTGACGTTTTTCCGCTATAACTTCCGAAAATATTATTGCACAAACATGATTTTTATATCAATTTAAAGATAAAAGCTTTTAAACGGTATGAGGGTTTTTAATTTATAACGTAAGCTTCTATTTTTAACGAATTTTTAAAGAAATATTTTAACCATGTTTTTAGCACGTGACTGGATAAAATAAAAAAATGCCGGAAGTTTGAATTTAAAAAAACAATTATCATCGCAAAATAAATATAAAGAAATGCAACTTTTAGCTCGTGACTGGATAAAATAAAAGAAATATAAAATGTGATATTTTCTAAAAAAATAAATGCAAGGCTATGATTCTATGATCATTTGCAATATCTAAATAATTAATTCAATAAATCTTCTTTACGGTAAACCTGATTGAATTCAGAAATTGGAATCCCGACTTAATGGCATATTTCTATAATCGTTTGCAATATCTGTATCATTAATTCAATATTTTTTATCATTATAAAATGTGATAGTTTCTAAAAAAATAAATGAAAAGCCAAGGTTTCTATAAAATCTGCAAGAGCACGTCAAAGGGAAAAAATTAGGTTTTATCACTGTGTTGCCATCATTTTGACGGAAGTTCAAATTAAAAAAAATCATCTATTACTGCAAATTAAATCTAAAGAAATGTAGCTTTAAGCACGTGATTGGATAAAATAAAATAAATATAAAATGTGATATTTTCTTTAAAAAATGCATGGCAAAGGATTCTATGATCGTTTGCTACATTCAAATCGTTAATTCAATAAATTATTTTTATTTATACAGGATATGCATTCAAATTCCGGTCCAATGGCCAATTTGTAAAATATTATTAATAAGCATATATATTGTTTAAAACTATTAATTTGATCTAAATGAAGTAAATAATTACATTTTATGTAGCTTCAGTCAAACAATGCATTTATGAACAATGAGTTTTAGATTTCTTCATACTTTCCTCTGTGAGCCATATTTTACAAAATATTTTTATTAATATTTTAGATAAAAGTTGCTACATCAATCAGTCTTCTGAATCAATGATTAAAACTGACTGATTTATAAAATTAAAGAATATTATTATTAAAACGTGTTCTTTTAGATCTTTCCGTCCATCATCTTAAAGAATGTATTAATTTGATGCCAATCGATGCCCGAAATTACTTCAACGCTAATGAATATGGGATTTAATTGAAAATTTTAGAACCCATAACTCATGGCGAACCAGCTGGTCGCCAAAGGCGGCTAGTATTTAATAAAATGATTTGGATTACCTATTGATTGAATGAGTATCCACGACGATGTCACTAAAATGCATCAAAATATAAACATACGATTTTTTTTAACTTCATGAGTTTTCATTGTAGAGCAATGGATTTTTTTAAATTAAAGTATTAAAGTATCAAATATTTTCAATAAAATATGATTAAAAAATAATTTTATAAAAAATTAGATGTAATTTTTTCAGACCTTCAATTATTAATTCAAATAATATAAAATGTAATTCTTCATTTAGTTGAACTCTTCTCTGAATGGACATAATTGTTTTTCTTTAATGGTTTAGAAATGAGCTATAAAATAGAACACACACATGATGATCTATTTGTACAGAGGAAAGACAGTATAATTCGGAAGTACTAATAGAATAATGAAATACAACAAATGGTATGAGTTGATTCCAGCGTTTTCTTTGACGGCTCTTAATCATATATGAATATATTTACAGATCCTTGAAAATGTAATCCTTGATGATATCCTTGAAAATGTAATCCTTGATGATATCCTTGAAAATGTAATCCTTGATGATATCCTTGAAAATGTAATTCATGATGATATCCTTGAAAATGTTATCCTTGATGATATCCTTGAAAATGTAATCCTTGATGACATCCTTGAAAAAGAAACATTTTACCATATCTATTCATTTAACAAGATGGACTGTAATTCTTTCTTTGAACAATTTGAAAATTATTTTATGCTATTCTGCAGGAATGTAAATCCAGGTGAAAGTATTATCATAAACTTATTTAGGAAAAATAAATGCTGAAATCTGTCAGTAAGCTGACAAATATCAGATCAGAAAACATCCGGACTAACGAAAGTACAGGATTAATGAAGGTTAATTTAAAAAGTTGTATTTTAATATATTTCTTATACAAAATGTTACAAAGCATACGAAATCATGTAACAAATTATTTTTCATATTTTAAATCAAAGTAATTAATTGGTTATTAATAATGACAAATAACAATTAATGATAACCGATCATGTGATAATAATTGATCAAATGATTAATATCTTTTATTGGATACACATTAACCAATTAATTACATTCTAACTCTAGCACATAATGAATACTGCTAAATTAAATTTAAATTCGGAGCAGTAATGAATTGTTTAAAGTAAATCAAGGCCAATTATATTCGTATACCATGATTCATTTTCCCTGCCACATTATCTGGTTTACTTTTTGAAAATTCCGTATTGGCGCCTTATAGAGAAATTTTTTTTTATGTAAATCACAGAGAAACAGTGAAAAACAGAATAAGCATTTTTTGTATGGGCAATATTAAATTCATACTATTACTGTTTCAAAAGTTCTGTCTCTAAATTTAAACACGATAAGCTTATCAATTAACACGGTATTTTTAACATGATCTAAATCATTCTCATGAAATTTTTCATATGACTGCATTTCGTTCCATTGAATTCCTGTAAATGACATTTAAGTTATCGGAACACGATATTGATTGCTTTTTTTGTGTTTTAATAATCATCTGATGTGCTTCAGCTGAAAATCAAATGACTTGGGTGGAAATATTTTTCCAATTCATTGAAAAAAAGTACTAACATTTCTTGGAGTCTTTGTAATTTTCCTTTAAATCAAATTTGATTCAAAGGGATTGCCATTAAATCAAATTTGGATGTTTCTATAAAATTATGAATAAAGTTTACTCAGAAACTTGCGTGTTCTGTTGTTCAAATATAAGTTAAACACGATAACTAGATAGATAAGATTTGGTTTATATAGATTTAACAATTATATTTTAGACTCTCGACAAACTTAGAACAAAATCCAACAACAGTTTGGCTGTATGTAGGTGTGTACTTTCAAAGACTATAAAAGCGATAATTCAAAAATGAAAAATTTAAACACATCAAATTTGATATGAGATTTTGTGACTACAAATGCAATGTGTCATTTTTTGTTTCAATGGATTGAGAAAAACTTGTGTTAAGCGTAAATTTGATTTTTTGTTACTATTAACAACATGCTGGGGATTAATCGCCAAAAGCCTCGTCAAGAATGATATGATAAATTCTGTAAAAAGGTTAAATTCACATCAAATGTTAATATTTCTTAACTATTATAGGCCAGTGATAAGTAAAATTTTCTCTGGGATATCAGATCTATTGGAGTGTATGCAAGGAAGTTTTGGGGAGACTCCTCCTGGTCTAAAGTATGTAAATGGATTTAGTTTAGTTTAGTTATGTTTTTAAAGCAATACTAAGGTTAGATCGGGATAGACCTCAAATTTTGTAATTGTGGTCGGATAACGAAAACGACACTTAGGCTGATGTCCCCTATCGAAGCTTCTACACCAATCCAGAAGGAGGATGTTTCCTCCGACGGATTTACCGTGCACCAGACTCGCTTAGACAAAGGTTCTTCGGTTGAATTGTGTCTCGAACTTAAAACCCTCTTGTTCCGAAGCCGAGAATAACCAGCATGCCACCGGGCCCCTCATTAGGTAGATGCGAAAGACAGCGAAATCAGATTATATATATCGAACTATGAAATGATATAGGTATGTAATAATATGCTGTATTCTTTGTATATCTAAGTGAATACAATGTTTTTAGAAAGTGAATAAAGGTATTTATATTATGAAAGAAACTGCAATCTATTTTTAATGCATCTCCTTTATAAGTATATTATTATATCGTCTGAAGTTATAACCTAGCAAACGTCTCATCATACTTTATAAAAATATTTTTAGTCTTATTTACTCTAACAGCATCTACCAAACGATTTCTTCATTCAGGAGCAGACGACTCTTCTGACGGTTTCAGACTGCTGGAGCGTGCCAGGAAGTGACAGGTGACACACCGAGAAGTGAAATGGAGGGACGATGCTCTCGCGAAATAAATGGACTGGAAGCACGTGTTATGAAGGGTCAGGAGGGTATGTTATGGGTGACAAGTATGCGCGGGCTGATGGAGGGATTTCGGATGTGGGAGCGATTTAATTACTAGCATTCCCATCCGAGGGAGAACAAGTTGGTTTACGATGCAGCAGAATGCACTGCAACCAGATTGAAGGGAATTTGGTGGTGTTTTACATAGAGCGTTGAGACTTTTTCCGATGTTATTGCTTAGCGTGTATACTCGTCATGGAAAACTGCATCATTTTGTGTAATGACAGGTTTATTCAACAGAAATGATATGTAGCGACAATTTGCAGTTTGAATTGCAGTTTTAGTAAAAACATAATCGTGTGTTTCAAGATGTTTAAAATATTTTGAGGAAAAGTCGAAATCAAAGGAGCAAATGAAATAAATTTAGGCATTGTACCATGCTTATTTTAAATATCATTCTCTAACAGCAAATTAAAATCAATAATTAATTTTTTCATGTTCCTTTTCGTTCATATGCAAAAAAAGTAAAAAATATATATGTTCATATGCAGTAAAGGTAAAAAATAATGATATATATATATATATATATATATATATATATATATTAGTCTAAGTAAATAAATGTGATTATTGAAATAAAAAAAATCATTTCATTACAATATAATTTCATCATTAAATATACTCTATGTTTGACGAGTATAATCGTCATTACTAAATTATGAACGCATTCTCCGAAGAGATCAAAATTGTTAACTTATTATAATGGATAAAAAAACTTAGAAAACAATGCCGTTAGCTCAAAGCGTAATTAAACCGAACTAAAGAAGGGAAAAACATTTTGGATAAATATTTTGCTTCAGTTCAACCATGAATGTCTGTTGCTATTTTGAATCTGATTATAGTAAATAATAGTGAAATATTTTGAGAGTAACACGTATTTAGAACTCTATAGGACATACTTTTGTTTTTCATTAAAGTTCTAAATTAAAATTTTAAGATTACAACAGGTGTATTAATATATGCTTAGTCTCCACTAGCCATAGTCCAGAGCGCTGTCACCTTCCCATACAATCTAGTAAGTTTTTTATTATTATTTGAATTTGTCATTTTAGAGGCATTTTGGATGACGCAGGATTTTATTAAGGAAGTTGTACTGTAATTATAATCAAGTTTTATTTAATATGGAGCCTTTGAACACATGAACATGACTGATGTCAACAAGGTTAAGAGATAATCGATAATGATATATTGGTGACCCATATCTGAAATAGATCCATCTCTATTATAGTTTCAAAATAACTCAATCCCAGTGATGAAATACAGATCTTAAATAATGTAAAAGAGCAACAGACGCTAGCAATCATAACTGGCAACCAAATAATGCAAAAAATTACAACACAAAACTGAGTAAATTACATCATTTTAAAATACAGAAAAATGTTTTTTCATGTTTTCAGTACTAAATTTTTGCAGCAAATGTTTCTAAATTAACTTTTGCAAAATATTTTAAGTTTATTTTATGACAATAAATTTAATTGTTGAAGTGAAACTCAAATTTTGTTCATTGTTTCAACTAATTTTTAATTCTGGCCTTTTCTCATTGTTAATAATAAAAAGAAGACATGATTTTTTTTGTTGGTTAATAGGTTTCAATATAATGTAAGCTTTTTATAAAATTTTAGATATATTGAAATGCATTTATTAGATTATATAGGTAAAAAAATGAAGGAAATATACAGATAGGTGCAGGTTTTTAAGAAATAAATTATAAGCCTATGAAAATTTGTTCAGTAATATTTCACTGATAATATTAATACCAACAATACTAAGACCAATTTATACTCTAATTTAATTGTATTATTAGCAATCATTAATACCAATTAAGTTTAATAATACTAAGACCAAATTACACACTAATTTAATTGAGTTATTAGCAATCATAAATCCTCCCAGAGATTTTAATTGATCACCAAAGGCGGTTAGGAAAATAACGAAGAATTTGTATCAATTCGTTATTGTTTCAAGTAATTTTGAATAAGCACTGTTTCGTTAATTGTAAGTAATGTACAGCAATCCAAAGATAAAAGCATCAAAATCGAATTGAAAAGTGTAACTTCATTCCAATGTGAAATTTATTTCTGAAAAGAATGGAAGAATAAATTTGAATCGAAATCAAGAAAAACGATTTTGAAAAAGCAACTGTTAGCTTGAAAAGTAGTCGAATTTTCTTCTTCACAGAGAGAGAAAAAGGGACGAATCCAGTAGTAACAAATTAAATCTAGCCTCTTCGACCAGCTGTTCTGTTCCTTTTCAGCTCAAAATTGTTTTCTGAAGAGAGAGAAATGCAATCGAAATGTCATTCTTTATCACTGTTCAATTAATCTATTCTGAAACAAAAGAGTATGTGCATTTGTGGTTTCAAATGAATTTCTTAGAAGACGCTCTTCAAGAAATTTAATTTATTTTTCCATGCCAGAGAATCGATTATTCGAGAAGAGGCAGAAGAACCCCCCCGATCACGCTCTCCTTTAAGATTTCCCTAAACTGATTCGGCTTCGAATAAAATTCAATTTAAGAAGTTTAAGCGGAACAAAAGGCAGCCTGTTTTACATTATTCGAAGATTCCTTATTCAGATGTATCGAATGATTGTTCTAGAAATACTTCTCGTTCTGTACTTTTAATGCAAACACGCTTTTCACTATTCGGCAATGGAAAATTTTGTTTTAAAATAAAAGAATCATAAGTTCAAACTTTATTATTTTTTTGCCTCAGAATTTTTTTCCTGCTATTTTAAAATCTACTCTTTAAATTTGATTTACTTTTTAAAAAAATTATTGTAATTTTCATTAAAGCTATTTTTAAATACATATTTTTATTTTTTACACTAAAAACGTTTTTTTTTTCATTTAATATGTTTTAATTTCAGTTTTTTAACTCATAATTCATTGCTATCAATATAATGGAATCGGGAAATACATCTTTTTTAACTCTCATTCATTATCAGATACCATTACTTGTATAAAATAGAAATTAATGAAATTAATCGTATAAACTAATAATTTCCTATAGTTTTAAAACAGTATATTTTTAACTAGAATATTTAAAAATTGAAAATCGCAAATCCCCCACCCACCCAAAAATCAGAATACTTTCCATAAAATTTTTTCTTGAGTGAAAACTAGCCACTTTGGCTACTGTTTATTTGACGATAGTGTTAATTATTGTTTTTTTTTCATTAATGTCCATAAATTAAGAATAATATTTTGAAAAAAGATAAATATCTGAAAATTCATTTTGCCTTTACAACAAAATATTTTACTTTATTAAAATCATGAATTTAAACAAAAAATTGCTATAGAAATTCTAAAAATGTTAACTGGTATACATTGTGTTATTTGGGGGAAATATTTTCATTTACTTTGTTTCAAGTCAATATTTATATAAATACCATCGTAACAAAATAGTTTAAATAAATTCATTCCGTTAATCTTTTGAAACTTGTGAAAGTGATTCAGAAAATAATTACATTTTACTATTTCAAATCATCTTTTTCATTTCAAATCTTTCAAATACGAATCTCGATTGTTTCCTTTCTAAAGCTTTGAATAGCAGATTATTTTAAGTCTTAACATCCTTAGTTCCGATTGAATTTAATAGCTAGCATTAAACTGCAAGAAAATATTTACTTATACTATAAATAGAATAACAAATGTTTGTTTAAACAGTTATCCGTCTTTAATGATTTATACAGTTTTACATCTGCCCTATTTCATCAATAAAATACGAATTTGTCATCGGTTGAATAGAATTTATAAAAAATACAAAATATTTAACAGCTTTTATAGTTTTGTACGCAGAAAAGCTTACTTAGCAAATGCTAGAGACATAAAATGAAAGAACGGCTGCTTATTAAAACAAAAGGCTCAAATTTTAAATTAAACTTTCAATTTTAGACAAGAATATCTTTTATCTCATTTTCGCTATCAACTATCGTTTATCTCTTTTGTCTTTATTTTTAGAATTTATATTTAACGTAGTGAAAGGGAATTAATTTTCAGATGAATAAAAATATTTACTTAGGAAAAGCTTATTGAGAAATGCTTTTGGATTTAAAGGAATCGACATTATTCTGAATAAATAAAACGATATGATTTAATTTCAAAATATATCAACGGACAATTTGTTTGTTTCTTTATGAAGTTAGTATTCATTAAAATTTCTCCAAAATCTATATTACTTTAAATGGTCCTGTTCGCAAAATGATATTTTGGAATGGTGTGGGTGGATTTTCATTTCTCTATAACTTTCTTAATATTGAAGATGGAAAAAATAAATACAATTAGTCTAATTAGGGTTTCCTTCAGATGGACAGTTTTTGTATTAATAGTTTTTCGATAACTGTATTATTTTAGATGTTATGGGCTGAATAATGACATTCACATCATTCATTATGATTGTCTTTAACATCAACATTTTATGTTTCCATATAGAAACGAAAAGAAAAAAAAAATTGCATTTGCTTTTTAGTGAATATTACTAATACATCTTGTGTACAATATGTATCAGTAATATTCACAAGATGTATTAGTAATATTCACATATATATTAATGTACTAGTGATATATATTATGTGTATATATACTAATACATCTTGTTTTTCTATCGTTTTTTGTAGGGGTAGACCTATTTACAAACTCTAGTAAACAAAATAGTTTATAAGACTATGCACATATTTTAAAACATCCTGAAATCGGGTAAAGCATAAAAAAAGGAAGTAAAATCCAAAGATGTTGGAATCTTTTGCACGTTTTTCTTTTAAAAATTGCATTTATAATATTATGTAAAACTGAAATTAGTGTTATGAATCAGAAGGGACAAAATTTGCATTAAAATGCTCTAAGAAACATCTAGACATATATTTTCTTTCAATAAAATAATGGATAATAAATTCTAACTGTTATGTACTAAGCAGCAATGCTGCAAAATAGTCATACAATGAGATTCCCATTTGAAAATAGTAACATTTATATATTGATGTTCTCAGATTACCAACACTTCAATTTATATAGATTCATCGCAGTCAATACATATTAAAAACTATTCACCCCAATAAACATGTATTACAGCGTACATTTCAATTTTAGTGTACAATGACAATCATAGTGTACAATGTCAGTTCATATTGGTTGCTCATTGGTATATATTAAATCGTATTCTACAAAAATCGCACAATTTATCAACAGCAAGTTAGGTGTACATAACTACTAGCAATGTTGAAAAATATATAAATAATTTATTGACTATAAGTACATTTTTCATTACAACACCATTTATACAATATAGAATAAAATTTAGCTGAATTTTGATAGCATTCATCAAAAAATATATTGCCTTTCCATCCAGAAGCAGAAAATTAATTAAATACAAGATTAATCCATATTTTATTCAGAACTTGCCTTTCTGATACTGAACAAGCACTATTCTCGTGGCAAGGACAAACGCTTTTAGCTGGACAAGCAATAATTCTTATCTTATGCTGTATCTCATGAAGATGTAATGGGCAAACAAGAAGTAGAACATTAATGCCCATCGCCCTAACATTTGTTATTGGAGGTTATTAAACTTTAATAGAAATATATGAATATATACCCCGTATTTTTCTCGGAATTTTTATTGGCAATCGTATCATGGCATATGTTTGTTGATGTTTTGATTTCCTAGTAACAACTTCATGCACGGAAAAATTTATGTTGGGAAGAAAAGTTCCATAATTAATTTTCAAGTGATCTCTGAAACGTGAAACAAATGTTTTATGTTAATATATTCATATTAATTCCATACGGAAGTAACTTCTCATATTCGAATAAGTTCGTGAAAAAGTTACTTGAAGATTAGAACAAAGACTCAACACAAAGCAGAAATGTTTTTTTTTTTTAACTAAATTCGAAAGATTTCGTACTATATAACTCTGCTTAGAATAAATTATATTCTATAAATAATTGCAAATATTTCTAGTATATACAGAAAGAAAACAATTTAGTATCAATATAAAGTAGAATTTTGAAAAAAAAAATCATAGATTTTTTATTGCTTGCATGATTTAAAATTCGTGAATTTTAATGTCTTAAGAATAATCAGTATATTTTGACATTATAATAAAATAACCTGAAGAAATAATGATAAACCACCTTAGCATTTAAATTTACAATCATAGAGACGCAATTTTAATTAAAAATAAGTAGTAGCATTTTTTGTAATTGATTTTCTTCAAAATTATGAAATTAATTTCTTAAGATAGAAACTTTGTAGCGATAAAAAATAAATTATTAAATTTTGTTATCTATCCTGCTATAAAATAATTTTAAATTGTTTCAGAATCGGACTATCTATTTCCTAAAATGTTATCCCATATTTCTTTAAAAACAATTTTTTTTATTCCCGATTTATTACAAAACACAACACATTAACTAAATATGAAATCGTATCTGTTGTTATTATTCCAATTTGCATATTTTCTCACACATCAAACAAACCCATCTGCCCTTAATTTTTGTCTTTTTTGAATAGACACTCATATTCAAAATGGAGGCACTATACCACTTCGATTGATTTTGAAACTTTTGACACTTAATATTTTATTTCAGAAAAGAACCTTAGGAATACTCTGACACATGACCTGGTAGAAAAGTGGAATCAAAAATGCAAAAATAAATTTTCCTCTTTTCTCTTCAAAAAAGGAAGAATTTAAATTCCAAATACGTAGGAAAAAATAAGGTTTTTAATATTAAAACCTAGTCGTCTCAGATGAACAGCCAGTTTTCCTCGTTGTATTTAATTTCTGATGAATCGTTTAAATATAACTTCAAGTCCATGATTTGACAAATTGACAAATGTTAACACCTCGTTATTTTAATAGTTTTATATACTGCTTATAGTAATAAATCTTTCCACTGAAAACTAGTTTCATAACATCATGGTGCTATGAAAAAAAAGTTCGATTCATCTAATCTTCGTTGATCACGTTCTTAACTAATTGGTAAAACAATGAAAATGTTTTGAATTTCAAGGCAATTACGTAATTTGTTGTTGGAAATAATGAAAAAAATGCCAAAGCTCAATAAAAATTTATCTTAAATCGGTATGATTGAAAATACATACATTTTTGTGGAATAATATTTTTTGATGTTATCATGGGAAAACTTGAGCCCTTTGCTTAATTTTTAGTTAATTAAAATTTCTAAAAAAATTATCCTGAAGTACACTTTTTTACCTTCCAAGATATATATATGTGCTATGTTTGATATATTCTTATTTGCATAATTTTTTATAAATATTGTGATTATATCCAATGCATTCTACATTTGTATTCGCCTTTTTTGGCAAAATAAAAGTGAAGTAAAACATTTGAAATATAATAATCTGATAGTTATTATTTGATATATTTGTCATACTGGATTTATAAAAGATAATGAAATTAATTGATTTAAAAAATATATCTCTTTTTCAAGTTACTTTATGTCTACTGGTGATTATTTTCATTTTAATCTATTATTATGACTAACTCTTTGAATTTTAAGTCCAGGTCAAATTGCAAGCAAAACAAAAATTAACAGCTTTATTGAAATGCTCAATATATACCAAAAAGTAACAATCTATATACAGCAGATTAAAATGCATTAAACCACCGTACGACATCTTTGGTGAACTCTAACCTGCTATCTCCAGATTTTATTAATCAAATCCTTACTATTTGCATTTAGATGAAGCATTTTCTATCGTAAATCTATGCTACTTTTTTTTACTGCACAATTGTCGTTTAACAATGAGAATAAAGCCTCTGCTTATCTGTTGAAGGTAAAATAATACACGAAAAAGTATGTACTCACAATTAAAATTATTCTAATTATAAAAATTTTCATTAAAATTTTAAAATTCACAGAAAAAAATAGAAATTTAGATATAAAGTATAAATTTATATTTTTGGCACTTAAAATTGTATGCGTGTGTTATCAAAATGCATTTGGAATTCTCCTTTAATTTTGTTCAAGGAAAGAAGTTATTGCCCATATGAAATAGTAACGATGAATATTCCCCTCTTATTTGCAACTAAAAGAACAGAATGTTTATAGGAAATCGCATGTTACTGATTACTGTCAGGAGAAAATTTAGACAATAATCACTGTAATGGCTATTCTTATGCTTGATTATTTTTTCATTCGATGGTTATGTTTACTAATTCTAGCATAATTTGGTGTCTAAAATATCATATAATGAAAAAAAAAACAGTTCGGTAATTGAGTCGCAAATCAAATAAGTCGAATTTGTACATCAATTGGCTGTAAATTAGATTTATACTTTTCAAAATTATTTTCATTAAAACATTGTACAAAAAAGGTCATAAACAATTTTTAAAAAATCAGTCTGATGCATAGCATATAATCATTGCACAGAGTATGAAAGATACTACAATGTACTATCTTTTATGTATATTTTAAGAAAAAAATTGAAATTATATCTTATTTTGAAATTTGAGATCTAAGTTGTTCCATATTGAAAAGAAAGTACATAAAAGCACCGGAACGAGCTTAATTATCCATTGAAAGACGGGAAATCAATTCAATCTTTCAACATTCCACTAATGTACGATAGAAAGAAATTTAGAAATGCTGGAATTAATAGAACCTTTAATATTAAATGTAAAGCACGAATGGGTCTTCATGTAATTTAAAATTCCAGCAACCGCCATCAAAATGCGTTTGAAATGCACTATAACAAAGAACAACAAACCCATTTATGCTAAAGACTTCATGTTTTGAACGCAGTTTTCTCGTCTGGGAAATTTTTGGTAACATTAAGTGTCTTCCAGCCAAGCTTTCGCCAAGTTCTGCCAAAGATAAGCACACAGTATGTATGCACGCAGAATGTTCGAAATGCAATTACTTCTTCCATTACATTATCCAAGCAGCGCGTGCTTTACATGCTGCCGAAATGTCCTACGTGCTCTCGCCCCATTATCGGCAGAATTCGATAGATCGCTCCAGAAATAGAAACGTCTTCTCGATAGTGTCACCGGCGCCACAGCGCTGGAAATGAAAAATGATGATCCGTACGAGTTTGCATCTCGGAAGAATAAGTTTATCACTCTCTTTTCTTTGGGAAGAAAAAAAAGGGATGAGAGTGTATATTCAGTTATGAGATCAAGATGCTGACGAAGATGCAGAGCAAAATTCTGCAAGATGATGAGGATGTCGTTAATGCAGCAGTGTCTGAGTAAAGATATGTATGATGCACACACCAAGTTTGAAGAGAAATATGTGTTTTTTCGTGATTTTTGTCACAATCGGAATTGAAAAGATATCGCGTTCGAGCAAATTGAACGTAAAGATAAATAAGGCATAGTAAGCTACCGTGCAAGAGAAACAAGAATTGGATAGCTGAAAATGGCAAGAAATTTCTACAAATCAGCTTAATACTACAGATAGAGATATTGTAAATTGGTGGATCAATTATAACTTTGGCATTGGAATTAACTATGGAATATAGAAATATTATTGGAACTAGATATTAAACAAATGATGCTAAACTAAAGCCTTATTAGTTTAATATCACATTCGCCGCAACAACTAAACTAATTATACTAAACTAAACTAATATTAAAATTTGTTAGCAACTCGGTGAATTTTTTTTACATATAGTATATACTCATAGAAATATATCGCATTATTAGTTTAATATCACATTCGCCGCAACAACTAAATTAATATTCAAATTTGTAACCAACTTTACATCTCGGTGAATAGGTTTTTTTTTTTACATATAATATATACTCATAGAAATATGTCGTTACCCTCAGTATATCTGACAAAGATGCTTTTCGTTTCCTAGAAATAAAGCATTGATCGTATTTTTTTAATGATCGCAATTGCCTCCAGATGTTAAAAAGTTAATTGGTATCCAACTCATTACACTTCCATTTCATAATTTCTCCAATGTGGAAATTATGAATGATGATAGCAGATTTATGTTCTGAAACATATCATATACAACAAATATTTGGTGAAACTGAACAATGAGTTTATACTCCTACAGACTTAAAACAAGACAATCAGCCATTCAAAGACACGTCTAGCACCGGCAGACGTCATTAGTCATTGAAGGACTACAGATACCAGTTATATTCATAATTTTTTTTAATAAAATGTTTGTTTGGGAACTATCGAATTTAGTATACAATTATTTCTTAAATTATTGGTTCTCACTAAATATTTTTTCAGAATTCTTATTAAATTTTTTAATCAATTAATTTTACAATTTGTCATTTTTTTATGATAGGAGAGCATTTTGTGGCATAAATATAAATTTTATACTCTCTTAAAATTCAAAAATTAAGTTTTGCTGATCGAGGACCAGATCCGCACTTTTTTTATTTGTTTAAAAACATAAGTATTCTTACGAGTGTGATTAAAATTTAAATAAAACTATTTGTTTAAATTTGAATTTTTCAGCTTTCTGAAAATTAAAATAAGACATTCTTATAAAATATTTGTCTTTTTTTAAGAGAATAATAATAATACATATTTCACACTAGCTAAATTTTAGCAATATTATTAAATATAACGTAAATAATAATAAGACTAAAATATGATAAAATAAATTTTACTGAAATATATTTCAACTGCAAGGAATATAAATTTTTTGCTAAAATTGTGGTACTTTTAATATGCAGTTTTTAAATCTTTTCACAACAGGACTAAAAAAACATTTGGTAAGAATGAATCTTTAATACGTCTTTGTTTGTCTTCTACGTTTGTACGTCTACGTCTTTGTTTATAATAATTTTTGAAGGAAAAACTTTTCTGTCTTAAATTTTAAAGATTTAACGATGTATTTGATCCTATTTAAAGGAATATTTCTTTACAGGTTCATAAATTTTTCTGCATATTACATAACATGTTTCCGGATTTTTTTTTTTCATTTTTTGTCCTGATTTCATTTTAGGTGAACATGATTTTATTTCGATCCATATACTATCATTTTAAATAAATTATTTGTTATTCTAGTGCAAAGCTATACCATTTCTTTGTGAAATAAAATAATAAAAATGAAAATTTTCAAATGAAATGGTAGATTTTGGATGATTTTGACATCTTGATTAATTGGAATTTGGTATTTATTTTATATTTAAAGATGTGTAAATTCTGCATCGAATAGAATAACATTAATTATAAGTGTTAAAGATAAAAATGTCATTTAACACTTTTGTTACTTTACATAATTGTTATTTTATAATAATTGTTAGTTATTTAATTGTTACTTCATATATACCTATAATAGTTTTTATGTTACTATGTTACTTTGTGTATACTTTGCATATAGCCGAAATTGTTTTTATGTTACTTTGTACATACTTTACATGTAGTCACACTAGTTTTTATGTTTCTATGTTATTATATATAGTTATTACTTACATAATTGTTATTTTATACCGAGTTATTACTTTACATTGTAATTACTTTACTTATAGAAAATCATGCCCATATATAAATGCTTTTACAACTCTTGAACAATAAAATAATATGACTTTTAGTGTAATTTTATTTCTTGTCCTGAAGAAATAAATCAAATTTAGCAAGAAGTATTAGAAGTTTAATTTCGAATAAATCAAGATCAACTATTCTAATTAACTTTATTTCTTCGTAATTTAGTTTTTATTATATCACTTGATAAAATGCTTCTTATTTTCTACAACTTCTTCTTATCTTTCTATATATGAATAAAAAATGTTAAATTAGTAGTTTTGTTCTTTAAAAACAATTCACAAATTTTCTGAAATTTGTACTTATCGTTTTGCCTTCTCTTAAATGTTGTTATCAATGATAAGCTATCTGAAAATGGCGAAGGTCTTACGCTTTTTATGAGAAATAAATAATCAGCACCAATAGAAGCAAATATACAGAATTGAACACAAAAGCATAAGCAAGTCTACTTAAATAATGTTTTCTTTTTATGTTGTCATTCAAAGTGGGAAAACAATATTTTGATAAAGCTAGGTTTCGTGCCTTGGCGTGCGAGCTTTTACCTGTCGGGGTAGTGGGAAAAATTGGGAAAAAAAGCGAAAATCGCGTGACCATCAGAAGACTATGGAAGCAGCACAAGATTGATTTGAGGAAAAGAAAAACGAAAAAGAGAAAAAAGTTATGATGTAAAAAAAAGCTCCCCGTTCCAATGCAAGAAGGGGTCCATATATTTCGGCATTTCGATTACTTTCAACGTTTCCTGGACAATGTTATACCCTGCAGAATGCCAACTACTCTGTTTTCTGTATTATTATCGGCAAGGTTGAAACAAATAGAATGGTATTTTGTTTCTTAAGAAATAATGCATGTGTAACGTATTCAGCTTGGTTACTGATTTGTATGTGTTTTTTACGTCTTGAATTTATGTCAATCAATTAAATAGAAATAGATGCTTGTTCTTAATAATACTGTTACAGATATCTAAAGAACCACACCATTAGTTTAAACAAACAATTAGATTTGTTACAATGAAACAACTTATAATAGCCCGAGATTGAAAACTTGTCCATCACTGATGGAGCAGCTTTTACACACTTAGAGTATATTTGAGATCAGTCCAATTAGAATATTTAAGAAAGATCTAGAGCCTTCCAGAAATCAAATAAACAATAGATTACAGTTTAAATAAAATAATTGCAACCTTTGGATATAACACAGAGGCTAAGATTCGAACCTGGATAAACTAATCTTAAACGAGGCTCTCTACGAAATGAGGCAGGACAATTGCTAATTATACTTCTTTATGCGATGATATAAACAATTTGCTTGATAGATCCCTAGTTCAGTATGCAGAAAGAATTCTGTTAGAAATTACGAATTAAAGTAAAAGAAACAATTTTCTCTCTATTTTGCAATATTTTCCAGATTCAGAAAGAATAGAATTAATATAAATGGAGCGACACTTTGTTGTCTTCCTTCTCAAGTCAAATTTCTTGTGTTTGTGTCTCAGTGCGTGACTTATGACTATATGTTCTAAAAAGTTTTAAAGTGGTATTCTTACCTCGAAGTTTGTTTCTTGGTACTAGGGTCAGACATGTTGTAAAGTTTATATTAAATGTCCATTTCTTTTACTTAATACTGGTAAAGAAACCCCCGAAGTGGACCTTTTCTGTTCGGAGCCCCATGCTCTGTTTTAAAAATGATTTTTTTCTATATACTTGACTTACACAAAATTTGTCCGTAATTTTACAATTTCAAGAATACTATAAAGCATCTTATAACGCATCATTATTGTATCTCTTTTTCCTTTTTTCAATTTCACATAGAAATTTGATTAATTAAAAACTAAGCAAAATCGGGGGGGGGGGGATTTTTTTCATCATAATCTCTCAACATATAACCGTTCAAGAAAAGATTATTACTTCATCTTAAAATTCAAAACATTATCTTTTTAGTTAAACCAATTTTTGTTGCATAGGTGTTTCACACTTCATTAATTTAAAAAATATTTTAATCTTATTTTAAAGTATTTATATTCTTGTCGAATGGAAATCAATAACTTAATTCCCAAATTAAGTAGATCTAATGCACTATACTTTTGAAAAATGTTTAAAATATTGTTGTACTTCCCCTATATGTTTCAGTTCATTAAAAGTATCCATTTATAAACACTGTTACTCCTTCTGGTACTGTAATTGGATGTTTAAAGAAAGTTAGTTGAATACAAAGTATAATTAAGAGAGGGGTTTAGGGTATTTAAAATATTGTGAGTTTGGAATCTAATGAAATTTACATGTAAAGTATGTTAGTGAGGAAGCATTTAAAACCAATCTATGCAAAATGTTTTATTGATATAGCAATCCTTAATCCACGAACCGAATGGATACCAAATGTGACTAGTTTATAGTAAAAAATGCACTATTTGTTTAAAATAATGCTAATGTTTAGAAAAGTAAAAACGCAATTAACATGAGACAAATCAAATTTTGTTAGTAAAATCTCCTAGATATCATAAACTAACAATCATTAATTTTTTTTATCAATAAGTTTTAAAATGATTTTATTTTTCTCCTGATAAAACTGAATATAAATAATTGTAAAAATATACTTACCGCAGCTTTATTAAGCAGTTTTAAATTTATAAAGAATCTTATTGAAATAATAAGCATTACTTACATTAATATGTACACTATTTTTTTCCTTCATCTGAAACATTTTGGCATCCAATAACTAATATTTATGCGAAATTAAGCAGCATTAGCACAGATTTATTAATAAAAGCACAAAACCTAAACAAAACTGAAAGAAAAAATGTGAAAGTATGAGATTAAATATTACTTGGCGTTTCTGATATTCTGATGGTCTTAAAAAATGACATTTTAGAGACAGGTTTCTTTTTTTTAAACAAAAATTCTTCTATTAAGAAAAAACCAACCACTCGTTTTCGAACTTTGCCCTAGCATAATAATGATTTAAAAAAGAAGTTGACATCCAGATATTAACAATTTTTCCCCCAAAATTGACATTCAACTGAAAACATACTTTCCGCATTTGTTTATTTGATACACAAGTGCATTGAAAAGTCTGGTGGTTGCTTTTAAGCCATGATATACGGTCCTGAGAAGAGCGTTTTTTACGGGTTATTTTTATTTATCTTCTTCCACAATAGACTCTTCGCATAACATGCGTCATCCACCAAACATGTCAAAGTGGCGCGGTCAATTTTTTTTTTATATTTATTTCTCTATATTAGACGTACGAAAAGAGTAAGCCCTAGATCATGGGATCCGAAATTTTATTTATTCACTGCATTCGTAGCTGAATTTCTCCCCCGATTCCTCTCGAAGGGTAGGGAACAGGGTTGACAACTTGAGGTGAAAAACCCATCTTTATTCAGAGGGACTATATAAGGAGCACGATGGTACTTCTTAAAAAATATATCTCTGAATGCAAAAGAGCATTTTATTTCTTCTATATAAAATAGCTACTTTAAGCAACAAATTTCGACTCTTAGCTGTCAATTAATGCAAAGACAGAAATAATAAGTTATAAAATAACATGGGGGATATAGTTTAGAGTAACTTTTTGTTTTTATTCTACACTATTAACAAAATAGTATTTAAAGACTGAATATTACATAACTATAACTGTAAATTGAGTCGTGGTATGATGTGACCTGTAGGAAGCAAATAAATCTAAAATATTTTACAACACTAATGAGACGTTGAGCAACAAAATATTTCATTTAATACTAAATTCTCACTAAAGCATGGGTTTTGCAAATTTTTAATTAGACTTTTAATTAATTATTAATTGAAATGTTGATTTCTTTTCCTCATAAAAGCTCAAAGCATATTATTGGGAAAAACTCTGTACTTCACCATTTTAAAATTGCTACAAAAAATGTCCTTTTAGTAAAACAAATAAAATTTCTTTATACTTCTATTCGAATTTAAAAAAAATCCTATTACTGATTTAACTTCAATCATTACGATTGATTATTACATTGCGAATAAAATTAAGGAAAATTTCTTCAAAAATAATACAGAAAAAAAGGGAAGAATCAAATAATGGTTAGAAGATATCACTTAAAATGATACTAACATCACTGTTCCAAAGCACAAAAAAAAGAAATTTTGAAGAAATGAGCTTTTATACAGAAATCTTAACGAAATCTCATCACTATAAATTTAACGAATAACTGCCATTAGAACTATAATTACGAAATATTGATCTTTGGCGGGAATTTAAAATTTTTACTAAATCTACATTGTGATAATTGATGATTTTTTGGTGACTAATTCCTAGAATTAAGGATTAGTTACTTAAAAAATTGAATTTGATTTCTAGATGTACGATTTTCAACCAATTAAAATCAAAATTTAACACATAACTACAATTGTAATTATAAAATAGCATATCAAACAAATATGTTTTTAAACCTTTTTGTTTTTTAAGTAACAGCGTTTATATGTTTATGAAAGTATAAAGCAACAGCAAAAGAATTTCATGATGGATTTGATTTCTATTTCGATAGGGGGTCTTCTTTTTCGATGCTAAGTTTATATATAAAATTTTATTCGTTTAGTTCCCTTCATTTTGTAATTAACATAATTTATATTCGGGGAACCAGTTATCATTTAAATGGATTTCATTCAAAATGTGATGAGATAAGATTTCATCAAAATATACAAAATTTTATTAATCTGGCTCAAAGCGTTTTTGATTTATCTTTATAACAGATGGATAGAAAAGCAAATATATATATATATATATATATATGTATGTATATGTATATATATATAATATATATATATATGACCATAAAATTATTAAAACAATCAAAACACATTTCTTGATCAACAAAATTAAAACGTAACCAAATAGGTCGAAATCGAAATTAAAACTCAATTCAGAATTACACGCTAAAAGTTCACAAAATGAAAGGTAAATGAATAAGAGCCAATTAATGAAACAAATCCACAATACTATATTCAAAGAATTATTTAAACGAAACAGAAACAGAAGTAACTACGGAAACGAAACCAAAACCGGAATCGAAATTAAAAATCATTAATGATTAAACAAGTTTTAAGAATTAAAATGTTTTTAAATTAATCATTGTATTTAGAGAGCGCAAATGCAGCTACAACTAAAATGCAAATGAATATAAATTAATTAACAAAATAAGACAACCGAATCAAAATAATCAATAGAAAAAAAATAGTCAATAAAAAAGGAATCCGGCCTGAAAACTTCGTCAGGAGCCACTTTCAAGCAAGGATTCCTAATAAGGGATTTTTTCTGTGAGGCATCGATGGACAATGGTCAAAAGTATTAACACCTCGTGGGCCAAAAATCCCCCGAAAATGAAGGCAAAAGAGACATACCAATTTTAACAGCAAAAGACAAAAACAAAGCAAAACATTAAAAACATCAACAAATGAAACAAATATATATATAAAAAGTAAAACTACATAAGAAAAATCACAATAAATGACAAAATTAAGAAAACAATAAGTTCACAGACCTGTCCAGCCGTTCTTCCTTTCCAATAATAATACTACAGTGTAACCAAACATAAATGGGATTTATTAGCGCCATCTATTTCACTAATATTTCATTATTTCTTTTTTATTAAAATATTGATATTACAGTAGTTTTTGGGAAAATCATTATTGTTTAAATTTTTAATAAAACTATTTGTTGCTTTTATAAAAGAAATTTTGTTATTACAAATTGTTTTAATTTTATCGAATTGTGAGAAAATTAAATTTTTGAATATTTTCGAGTTAAGATTAGAGTGATAATTACAGAGTTTAATTATATTAAATTTGAATTCGTCTCTTTTATCATAAATACCTACTATTGTTTTTTCATTAGCAATTTCGATCCTTAAATCCAGATAAGTAGCTTCAAGATTATCATTATTTGTTTCTTTTAAAGTTAATTCTTTAGGATAGCAGTTAGTAACAATATTGGTATTATCTAAGTTAATCAAAATTAAATCATCAATAAATCTCCATCCGTTTATTAAGTAATTATTAATTATTTTTTTCTCGTAATAATGTAGGAAAATGTTGGCTAAAGCACTTGAAAAAGCTGTACCCATTGGAATACCCTTAACTTGTTTATAAAAATCAATACCATTGAATACATAATTTCAATTTTAATATTACCGAAAATTATGTAAAACTGTTAAAATTGGCATGTCTCTTTTGCCTTCATTTTCGGGGGATTTTCGGGCCACGAGGTGTCAATACTTTTGACCATTGTCCATCGATGCCTCACAGAAAGTGGCTCCTGACGAAGTTTTCAGGCCGGATTCCTTTTCTATTGACTATTTTTTTCTATTGATTATTTTGATTCGGTTGTCTTATTTTGTTAATTAATTTAATATATGTATATATATATATATATATATATATATATATATATATATATATATAT
>JAPMOQ010045993.1:5618277-5636464 GCA_026543055.1 Argiope trifasciata
AAATTATATCTTTTTCATCTTTACTTTCTTGCGTATGAAATATAGATATATATATATATATATATATATATTTCGAACTCGGTGAAGTCTGAAAGGAGAAAATTAGTCAATGTTCGAATTTTTTATTGATGGCAATAATCCATCTATATTTCATACGCAAGAAAGTAAAGATGAAAAAGATATAATTTCAATTAAAAAGAATTTCTCTTTCGTTGTAAAGGTCTTCATATAGATGTTAAGTATCATCAAACAGTAATAATTCAAATATTTAGTCTCTAAAATGATATGTACCGTTATTTTTATTTCATTCAGCAGAAGTTGAGACATGCGTATTTTTTCAAAAGGTACAGGGAAAAGCATGAATAATATTTATAAAAGATTTTAATATAAATATTAATTTTATGATATTTCAATTAAAATATTTTTGAAAACACATCTAAAATTATTGTAATAATATTTTCAATTTTTGAATACAAAATACTCGTATATATTTATTCGGTTTCTAGATTACTTTAAACAAGCTTTTGCCTCTTGATTATAGCCCCATCGGATATTTATTGAAAATTTATAATAATAGTATTACGTAATAATACATAATATTTTACAGTTCATTGTAATTTTTTATGAAAACAAATTCAAGATTTTTACCTTTTTATTACTCATACGAATACAAGTAATTTGCAGATCTTTATTTATTGTTTACAATTGAAAAATATCATGTACTATGAGCAAAGATTCTATTTTTAATATCAACATATCAGTATTATCTGATTTTTTTAAAAAAATGTAAGGATGACGTGGCAAATAATTGTGATATAATCAAACAGTATATGTTGGAATATTTATACAGCATTCGAAATTTGATCTTTCATAATACTAGGACATCAAACGAAATGTATGTATTAAATTTTGAATAAATACACTGAATCATTTATTTATGAATAGTAAAATGGCTTTGCTTGTAATAACTGTAAATAAATATTCGAAAGTATCGATTCAATCATGGAAACAACACGTGGCAAGAACAAAAATATTCACAATCTTGTATTATGCATATTTCAACCTAAAATGACAACAGAACACGAACTGAAAATGCTTATTTGCATCATCAGTTAACCTCCTACGGACTTATGTATCGAGAATAACTAACAGCTAGATAAAAGCGAAAACAAAGGTGACTTATACTTACGAGCATTTTTTATAACAACGCTCGGTATATAAATATTCGATATGGAATAAAAGAACTCGAACAATATATATGATAGTCTATCGATTAAAAGGTTTAAAGAAAGTAATTTCAGTTTTGTGCCAAATTTAAAAATCCGCAAAATAAATCTTGCATGCTGAATCAAACAGCTTAACAACATACTAAAATTTTCCTAAAAAAATATTTTTTTAATTTAACATAGTTCATCTCAATCATTACTTTGTTGAAATACTGGGTTTAATATGCATGAATCCATTTCATCATTTTTAAGAAGAAATTGACAATTTAGCATTGATAGCTCTTTTTAATCTGGAAAAGTCAATTTTTGTGTGCTGAATAAAATAGATGCTGAATTTCGTACTTTTCCAAGAGTCAAGAGTCAAGTTCCAATTTTCCAAGTTTAATTTGCTGAAAGGGTTAAAATAACTATGTTGTTGCATTTTGAAGTTAGTTTCGAGAAATTTCCAAGAAGGTAATATCAGCAGAAAATTGAAACCAGATTTTCTAGAAAAATTGAGGATTGAAACCATGAAGCACAACTTATATCCAATATTGCAATGGGAAGTTTCCTAGAAGAAAATTTCACTTTGTACCGTCGGCGCAGTTTTTTTAAATCACTTTTTACACGAGACTTTTGCAAGTAAATTCAAATTATTTTTTAATAAAGCGAACTAATACTATATGTTACTTGAAAATATTATTTAATAAAAATAAAAATAAAGAAACTAAACGATGCAATAGAAAATGGAAAAATTGATTACCAAACCGCGGGATAAGTAGCTGTAGAATTAGCCGTTTATAACCCGAATTAAATTATTTTATTACTGAAATTTTATTTTTTTTCATCACTAAATAAATTTGAATGCCAAATAAATGTAAAAAAGCAAAATCTTTTAATAAAATAAAATAATTTAATTAAGTTAATTAATAATAAAAATATTAATATGTACCTTTAATAATATTTTTTCTCAAATCAGAACGCGCCGAAATCCAGGCCGCGGTGGCCAGGTGGACTTCGGAACCGGAGGGTTTCAGGTTCGAGACTCTATTCCACCGAAGAACCGTCGTGTGAGGGAGTCTCTTGCACGTTAAATCTGTCAGGCCAAACGTCCTCCCGCTAGTGTGGTGTGGAGAGGGGGTGCCAGTTCAGGTGTCGTCCTCGTCATCTGGTCTTGGTTTAAAATTATGAGGTCCATCCCAAAATTTCCCTCGTGTTGCTTTAAAGGGGGCGTTAATATAACTAAACTAAACAAACTTATTTTTCTTTCGTTCATTTTTAGATATAAAGGCACTATCAAAGCAGCATTTTTAAGAATAGTTAAGATATAAAGAAAGCCAATTTAAAACTCCCTCAACTTCACTTCTTTTGAAGAATTAAACCTCGACACCGTGGCAAATATATTTCCAACCAACTCATTGAAAGCTTCCAAAACATGAAGTTTTCTTCAACCTAAATTTTTCCATCGTTTAATATGTCGGAGGTCCCCGTAATCGCGGCATCGAGGGAAAATATCTCCCAAAAGAAGAGTATGAGACAGTAGGAAGATGCACGAGTGACAAGAATAGATGCCGAGGAGAACACCAGTTCCTTTTGTTTGCTTTAGGCTCTGCCCTCGCTTTATGGAAAAAGCGGTTCCTTTCATTGGATGTCGAGAGGTCCTGACCCAACCATCGGTTGGATTCGTCAAAAAGGGAAGGAAGTTTATTTCTGTAGCACGCGAAGGTTTCGATTTTTAAAGCCGATCGGAGGACCCCTATTCCTTTGAGCATTGCTCCCAAAACAAGTTAGTTTGTTTAGTTTGTTTCTCTGCAGGTTACCAATTCTTTGGATGGAAACTTTTTATTGACATTTCTACAATGAAACCTTCTTGAGGAGTCAGTAACATTTTGGGTAAGGTAAAGCTGAGGCAAACAGATCCAGAGAAGGTGAATTGATTGTTGTATGGTTCAGCAATTTTATTGATTTAAATAAATTAAGAGAAATACAGAAAAACTGATTTTAATACATGGAATGCACTATTGAATTAATTTAAATTAAATCTTCTGATGATAATCAAATATTTTAAGTAGTTATAATAACTCAATAGATTTTTGATACTTTTAAAAATCTAAAGTAATTAAATGAATATCTGAAACTCATTTAATAGTTTGATTTTTTTTTTTTTGAAAAAGGTAACACTATCTCTTCCATATTGGGCAAAAATTTATCTCTTTATAGTATAGCAATAATTTTCTTCTGCCTTTTGTTTGACAATTTTGAATGGTTATAAAATTACAAATATATAAACAGTTTTATACTTATAGACTTCAATAGCTTTAAACAATAATTATAAGAACTAATTTTTAATTTTATTATTCCAATTCAAAAAATATGTTACACTCTTAATATTAAGTGACATTTACTCATACATAAATGGGTATAAAATAATCTCAAAAATGAATATGAAAAGATGTTTTCATAGCCACATCTTAAAAATACATTGAAATTTTATCTAGATATTTTAGCTTAGTAGCAAAAGCTCAATTTGGGGGTTCGTACAGACTCTAATACTGCCAAGCAACTAACGAGTAATCATAATAAAA
This sequence comes from Argiope trifasciata, assembly GCA_026543055.1. Taxonomy (NCBI): domain Eukaryota; kingdom Metazoa; phylum Arthropoda; class Arachnida; order Araneae; family Araneidae; genus Argiope; species Argiope trifasciata. Next base: position 5,622,068 of record JAPMOQ010045993.1, read on the forward strand.
AGATTTTTTATCATAGCATTAGTGTAATGAAAATGTAAAGAAACAGGGTTACTATAGTAACTGTCGTTTTTATTAGTTAACCATGAAACAAATTGCGAAATCCATCTTCAGCTTTGAAATAGACAATTTTGGAGCCATATAATATAACAACCAGCTGAAAAATTATATAATGTGAGGGAAATTCATCTTTATTCAGTAATCAATGTAACTGTTGATAATAAAGATAAATATACGAGTTTGTATGTTTGAAAGATCAAACCGTTTGATCTACAGCTACAGTTCTAGTACATATATATATTGTAAAGTGGGAACTTGCAGTTTAGAATAATTCTTTCGATATTTTAATTAAATAAAAATAAAAAGAATATTTGAGTAAATAATTTTTTTAAAAATTTAAAAAAATTATTTTTTTAATGATATTAGCTTAAAAATTGTGCAAATTATCAAAACATTCTGCATTTTTAAAAAAATTTTTTCTTTGCAACAAATATTATTTTGTTATTTCGAAGTTTAAAATGTTTTCTTCGTTCCATAATATATTTAGATTGCTCTATTTTTGAAAGCTTAAGGAAAAGTGATTTTATTTAATATTTGTATACTTTACAAAGGGAATAAAAAGTGAAGTAGAATAAAAGTGTAGTACCATAGAATTTAAAAGATAAATGAACAACAACACATTTACTTCTTTAATCATGGGACTGGTCTATATTAGAAAAGTTCACGCATGAAATGAACAAAACATGTGTATAACAATTAAATTAACACAGCTTCAATACCTAACAATTTGACGGAATCACGCAAATGAGATTAATTATAACTTATATTCAGGGAAAATTGGTTTCCAGTCTATAATATTCATTTCTAATCACCAAAGACAACCCGTAAGGAATATTAACACGAACAAAAATTGTAAATTTACAAAAAAATTATACTAAAAAAAAACATCTCCAAACAAGTCATAATATTTGACTTTGCCTACAAATGCAGTTGCTTTAGAGTTCAACAAAACTAACAGCAAAAATAGCAATGTTGAGCCACTTTCAGTTCAAGTATCTCAACAAAATTAGCATCCAAAACAGCAAACTAGATATCCAAACCTTATTCTAAAGAGCTGAACTAATTGAGACGGGGAACTTTAATGCACCTTCTATCGCAGAAGATCCCCATATTAGACACGTGTCAGAGCCGTGAGCAGAAAATTGAGCGATACCATTCCACTTCAGAGTCACGAGGTTTAGCAGTAATTAGGCTTTTTAATTAGCGTAATTGGGAGTACCGCGAAGATGGCTAATGAGCCCAGGAGGGTTGGTGTGACGAGCGATCAGTTACATCAAATGAAGTTTTGAAACACTCTTGGGTTCAGGTAAGTACCTGGAATACTTATCAGATATGTGCTCTCATGAGAGTGAAAAAAAAAGAATTCATCGGAAAATTGCTTTCCCCATGTATGGAAGAAGAGGAACTCAGGTAAATATTTGCGTGACCAAAGACAATTCGATCAATTTGTCGCTTGGCATCTGTTAAATGCAGGATAGTATAAAGATGAATCCTTAGTGGTGAGATAGCGGGTTAAATTTGCATTTGTATTAATAATCACCGACTAACACATTAAAATTAGATAAAACTTTTTATTAATATTATCATTTATTTACTAGATATTCGGTGACCAGCTGCTTCTTCGGGTTGAGAAGTTTTAAAATTTTCATGGATTAATGATTTAATCAACAAAATTCAACAATTTAGAATTCAAATTCTGTCAGACACGTAATATGTGCTTTTAAAATCTCTTAAACAGTGCTGTTTGTTGTTTTTGCCATTTGAAATAAAATTTGAATTTGAATTTAAAATGAAAGCTATTGAAGTTCTATCAACACAAATGCCTTTTTTCACTTCAACAATTTAAAAAGAATCATATATTTTTTATTCTCATTGCTTATTTGTGAACCTAAGCCTTAAATGAAAATAGTGAGTTTTCAAAAAACTAATTTAGAGCTTCCTTTAAACCGAAATCTATTCATTATTGAAAAATAAACCCTCCCTTTACTTTTATCATCAATAATAAATGGGAGTTTTTTTTGGGGGGGGGGAACTAAAAATTCGTTTGTTCGTTTGAACTTCATACAATTGAAGCCTGAACTGCAATCTATTCGGCAAATTATTCTGTCATATTTGATCCTGCTTCTCAATTATTCTGCTCTATTCGACTCTGTTGCTGATAGATTTCAAAGCTCATATAGCTTTATATAGATTTGGAAAGCATTAGATGGTAAATTAGAAGTCCCTTGATCTCGAAAACGTGACTTCGCTCTAGTCAGCCACGCTGCCTTATATGTAAGTCCGTTATTTAAAAAAAATATTAGAAAATTACTCGGAAAATCGGTAGAAGAGAAAGAATTTAGGGAAATATTTTTCAAACCAGGTAAAAAAGCCTTCCTGGTATCCACTTGCAGCTTTTAATTAAGCGGGTGAGAAGATATACTGAAAATGGGATTTGAATTCATTTCTAAATTTTTTTTTTCTTTTTTGCTCTGATACAGTGAAAAGTTTTATAAATTTACTTTCATCGGGCCACAGAAGAGTTTCCGCTGTTTTCTTTTCATTCATTGGGAAATAAATAAAAATTATTTTAAAAAGTTATTAAAATTACAATATAATAAATAATTTTTTTAATTTAAAATAGTAACGCAAAGTATGATAGCTTGATTAAAATTAAGTAGTAATTTAAACAACTTATAAATATAAAATAATATTTTAATAAATTTCACTTAGCAAGAATGGTTCTTTTGCAATAATGATAAATTTTCGCAAATCTTGTATTCTTTTGCAAATAAAACTCTAGATGGCTATGAAGACACTTTTTTAAAGTTATAAAATTCAAGAATACACACAATTCAACTTGAAAGTTGAGATTTTTAAACAAGAATTTCGAAAACGTCTGTATGTTTCAATAAAGCTAAGCATAGAAAAGAGGACAGAGATTATGAGAAATATTATATGTAACAAAAAAAGGGAAAATTTGAGTTAAAAAAATACGTTACTAAAGTAAATTTGCTATTCCATCAATTTTGAATTGGCTAGAGAAATTAGGTGAATTAAGTAAGTAAACGATATTTTTTGCAATTAGAAATAATTTGATTTGGACGTATTTAATTCTAAACGGATGGCAGGAAAATGTGTATCTCAGATATTTAGAATCAGACTACGAGTTTTAGTTTTTTTAATCTTAAAAGGATAAAATTCGAGTGGAAATTAACGGTTGAAAAATTATAGTCAAAGAGAGGCTATATCCTCCTTTTCACTTTTATCACTAAACAAATAATGATAACTATTATCCACCATTCCATTAAAACAAACGCACCTACCCGCTTTCCGCTTCGGAAATGGCATCATTTATTTCCAAAATTTCACAGCAATACAAAAAAAGGTTGAAGAATTCAGCCAGAATTGAAGATAAGAAATAAAAAGAAAAGAAAAAAGAAAAACTTCCACTTTCCAGACTTACCCATTCCAATTTAAGAAGGAAACAACTACTTATCATAACAGAAACGCAGGAAGAAAATATTCTTTCAAGTTTTCTTAAATCCATATCAAAATACCTTCCAAAAGGATAGAGGGAGGGGGAGAATGGAATGGCATTTCCCCCCGGATGATATTCATTCGTCCCTAGAAATTGTGGGGATCGACTTCTTCGAGTTTATGCTCATCCTTGGAAATACCGACATTAGCACGCAGGCTGGCAGGGTCATAATATTTTGCAATGCTGATTGCATATGAAAACAAATATGGGAATGGTTTCGAATTTCATGCGCCGGAAGGAAAAACAATTTCGGCTTTTAGATTTCGTAAAAATCTTTGATAATGTTATCCTAGATGATTAGTTTTCAAGATGATCATTTTTGTTTTATGAAATTAGAGAAGCACCTAATGCCATTTCGAAAGACATTTTGAGTTATTATCGTGATTAATTTTTAGAGCTGAGTAGTAATTTCATTCGCGAAAAAACCAAATGACGTTATTTGAGATAACATGAATAATTTAGTTTATGATTTCTTTCCACGAATTTTTTATTTGCAATGACTAAAAAGTTTTATTTTCGACTTTATTCATGATAAATCTTTATTTTAATTCTAACGGTTTCCACAGAGAAATTTAAGTAGCATGATAAAATAATTTGTAAAAGTTTCTTTTTACAAGAAGCTCGTTTTAAATACGTTTTATTAAATATTTATTTCCTTTTTTAAATATTTTCCTATACTAGCATGCAGAAAGTACAATAGTCATGAAAATGCTCGAATTCGAGATTTTAATGAATTTCCACGTTTTAAAACTCCCTTAGTTTGAAAAACGCCATTTGGGAAAATGTCCATCTGTCTGCCTATAATAAAGATAACTAAAACACACTTTGGGTTTGACAGAAGAAATTTTCTTATGTGATCCTTGTACTAAGTTAGTAGACTTCAGGATTTTGGTGAATTTCTATGTTTTAGACCTTCCTGTGCTTGAAAAAGGTATTGACAGAAAACGTCCGTCGGTCACTCAAAGTTCACTCAAAAATACTTTAAACTAGAAGGGTGATATTTTGTACATGGCCTTTGCACCAAATTTGCAGACATCTGTCATATTTTGAATAAAATCTCTCTCCGTTTGTTATAATATAAATTAAAACAATAACTACAAAGCGAAAAGAACTAGAGAGATAAGATTCGGAATACATAATAATATTTAATACTTATAGTATAGACACGACAAATTTTGAGCCAAACCCAACAACAGGTTAATTGTCTGCATATCTGTCGTTTCAGAAACATGTAAATGTGCTTAATTCGAAAACCAGATATTTCTAATTTGATGTGAGATTTTGTTATTGCAAAAACATATTTTGACGTAACCATGAAGAAAAACGTATTTAAAGAAGAAATTCATTTTCCGGATACTATCGCATCATGCCAGGGATTAATCGCCAAAATATTTATGTAGGATGACACAATAGATTCAGCAAAAATGCTAAATTCATGCCAAAATTTATAATGCATAATTATTTTACCCCATCGTCATGTAAGATGTTCTCTATTATGACAAGAAAGCTACTACGCTAGAAAGCTTATTTGGAAGGTGGAGGTGTCATTTTCACTAGTTTATTTTTATTTAAACATATCTCTTACTGATTTCATGGATTGGTAAACAAAGAAAATGTCCTTCGTAAAATACAAGACATTTAAACTATGAAAATTTCCATTGCTATTATCATGTTATAAAAAGATATGTTGAAAATAACTACAGAATCAAAAATTTTCTCAACAACTTTCTTTTATTAATTTTTTCTGTAATCAGTTAGATTTTCATTTTTGAACATAAATAATTTAAAATTAAGCTTCTAAATATCTGCTAAAATGTTTCATCATAATGCAGTAAATTTAAACTTGCATATATTTATATCAAACAAGAAAAAATTAAAAAAAACCGGTATTATATACAACAAATGTTTGAATGAATTCTTCTTAAATTATGGTTCAAATATTTTTAATTTTGAGATTAAATAAAATGAATCGTAAAACATTGCAGAAAACTTTTCGATTTATTTTCCTTGAAATCAAAAATTTACAATCAAAGGGAGTGAGTATATTATTTTTTCTTTTAAAAATTGTTATCACACAGATGGCTTATGGAATTATTGATTGCGAAATAAATAAACTGAAAAGAACATCAGAAATAAATCGCTTAGAGAAAATGATTTGAGGAATATGTTTGCTTTGATGATAGTTTGAAAAGGAAAAAATATCAAGAAAAGTAGAGAGAGCATAATTCAAATCTCGATAATAAAAAAAGAAATACAATGAGTTGCTGACGAGAAATTGAATGATTTTCAAATTATGAGAAAAAGAGTTCTAAAATTTAAAAAGTCATATCGATCTAAGTGGGTGTAAGTACAAAACAAACAAATAAAAAAATAGCATTGATTTTTCTTTAAAAAAAAGTTTTTCAGATTCCATGCATCTTAGAAAAATCAAAGCGTTGCTGTAGTCGCTTGGATTTTGAATAAAACAATTATTTCTGATTTAAAAGTATTACGTTTTAATAAATATTATAAGAAACTGAAACAACGAGATATTCCAACTTTTTAAAATTAATCATGAAGTGAATAAAGAATTCTTTTTCATGGGGGAAAAAGAATAATTTATTCACAAAAACAAAACAAAAATATTGTCTATAGCATATATCGCCCAACAAATGTCACGTATTTTGAAAATGTCTTGTAATAAAATGATAATATTTCAACATTTATAAAAAAATAATAGAGATTTGAGACAATCTTCATATTAAAATGAAATAAACATATTAAAATAAATTACCCTCTTCTTTCAAAATGGGTGTAAGTACAATGCAATGTGCAATGCGTTAGAAAAAAATTATCAAAAAGTAATTTGCTTCTGTATTTTATAATAATTTAAAAGAATTCTGTATTTTATAATAATTTTAAAATATCGTTTGGCTCGTTAAAAATGCAACAGCTTTGCTTTTTGTTATTTTGTCTAATAACAAAACATATAATCAGCTTAATTTAATTAAAATGTTTTGGCAAACATTTTTTATCTTTAAAGACTAATTTTCTTAGTGAAAGATTAATAATTAAATGTTTCAACAATGTTATATTTCTAGATTCCTAAAAACTATGATTTAGAATATTTAAAAAGAATTTGTTAATGTGCAAATACAGTTTTAAAATTATCAATGGCAGCAACTTAAAATATTTCAAAATTTTAAGGCACTTAGGTTAAAAAATGAAGAAATAGATTTTTTTTACCGTGATGTTTCGCAATTGAGAACATTTCGTATTTTAAACTCCTTAAATGCCTATCTCATTCAGTGAGAAAAAAACAATTCTAAATGCTTTTTAACCGCTCTTTATTATTCATTATTTATTTTCAAAATATTGAAAAAAAAAAATCTAATTCTTTTTTTGTTATTTTTTTATTTTCTGGAATGTTGGAAATCTAAAATTTGGCACACTTATTTATTTCAAGTAAAATGATTCTATTTTAATATTTGTTACCTTTCATTATAGTCTGGTGGAAAAATTTAATTATATTTTGATTTTATACCAATGATGATACTTAGTAGTTAATTTATGAAACAAATATTAAGATTTCATAATGTTTATAGGATTCATTAATAGATTGTATTAATAATAAATCAAAAATAATTTATATTAATAAATAAACTATTTTTAGTAATAATAAATAGATTCGATTTATTATTAAATTTAAAATTATTATTTATTGATTGATGTTGCTTCCAATTACAAATATGTTAACATAAATTGTTATATGCCTGTATTATTGTATTTTTTAAGGAATTTTATTTAACTAAAATATTTTATGTTGTTTATTATATTTATATGATTTATTAGTTTATATAATTAAATTTTTTATTTAAATAAGAGTTTCTAAATTTTGATTTTTTCCTTTCCAGCAGAATTCCAGATCTGATAATAAATATATCGAGAGAGTAAAATCATACACCGTAAATTATCCTTCAAAAACGTGATAGACTTTCATAAAGGTTAGAACGAGCTTCATCATACACTGATACAATATGTAGTAGATGTAGCTTAATGTGATCGCTTTAGATCATTAAAATCCTCTGTTCTCGAACTTACGTATTCAAAGCAAACAAAAATATTCGTTATATTGTTCAATATTATCAGACTGGAAGTTGAGAATGTATGCATTCTTCGTTTTCACCCAGTATTAATGATTGATGTTCATGTAATTTTATTGCTCCAAATATTAAAAAACCAAAAGCATTCGCGATTTTGTTTGAACTATAACGGACAGAATAGCTTTTAAGCGACAGTTGCGTTGTCAGGTCTGGTTTGAAATCCGTTAAACTTGCATAAACCACCATTGCCTGGAATTGAATTATGAAAATAGAATGGATAATAAGAACAGATTTGAGTGTTATAGATAAAATTGAAATTCTTGGTGTGAAAATTTGTTAAAAATAAATCATCACGTAGCTGAGCCGCTTTTGAAAATTACATAGCATTTTATTTGTAACATTTAAGAAAATCATTTTTTGTGAGCAAGACAAAACAATAGACGTTGATGATTCTGACGGGTATGAATGCATTAAAAATTACTTTACCAAACACTTAAATGAGTTAAACCTTTACTAATTTGAAACTCAGCGTGTAAAGTCATTAAACAAATTCTGAAAACACACACAATAAAATAGCAAATAATATACTATAGGAATATTAAATTGTTAAGGTATAGTTTTCGATAAGCAATAATTAAAAAGTGAATTAATTGTTAATTTGAAAACAAATAACAGATTACCCTCATATAAATGATCTGAAACCTGTTCCTTTGATGTTATTAATATATACTTGTTTTGATCTAATTTTGTTATTCTTATCATATATACATACCTTGTAAATATATACTTTGCATTTAACTTTAGAGAATAGTGAAAAGAATAGAGTATACATTTTGGACGTCTTTCGAGAAATTGGCTGCTTTTATGATTTGAGGACATATGCAGTCATGACTGCATACTAAAATAGCTTCAAATATTGTGCACATTTTTATATTTTGGTATAAATATTAACAATTAAAGTTATCGATCTAGAGTTTAGCATTTTTATCTTAGTCAAATAGACACAAACGGAGAAATCTTCAGTAATCTACAATATATTTATAATTTTAATTATAAAATCAAATGACTAGGACCTAAAATTTTAATTATGAAATCAAATTTAATTAGCCATATCTTTTTGAAGTAATCAAGCGATATACAAAATTCATATAACTGGGAAAGATCTCTCTGGCACATTCTTCCATATTCTCTAATAAAGGTATTATCCCCAAATGAAAACATTTCTGGATTTTGGACAAGGAATAAATGTTACGAGAGCTCTCAGAGAGCATTTATTTTTCAGCATGAATGCCAGAAGTACACAGAATATTTTTATTTTCCAGTATGAATGTTGTGAGTACTCAGAATATTTTCGTTTTCAAGCATGAATATCCCAATTACACAAAGTATTTTCGTTTTCAAGCATGAATATCTCACGTACTCAGAGTATTTTCGTTTTCAAGCATGGATATCCCACGTACTCAGAGTATTTTCGTTTTCAAGCATGAATATCACACGTACTCAGAGTACGTTCATTTTCAAGTATGAATATCACACATACTCAGAGTACTTGTATTTTCAAAGTTTCTTTCATATAACATTTCTATGCAACAATAGAAAAAACAAATCTGCATTTTAAATTATTTTTTCTCAAAAAGTTGGAACATAAATTAGATACAAAACTATAGCTCTCTAGTCATAAGATAACATACCAACTTTCATTTATTTGCAAATGAGTTTATGAGTTATCATATTTACATGCATGTAAAAACTGACAGACGGTTAACCTATTGGTTCAAAATAAAATAAGAACCTACATTTTACATGATAAGCCTATGTATCACATTTTACCCATCTAATGTTTCACATTTTCTTGCTATCGTATTCACTTGCTTTGCACTCAAACAATAGGAAAAATACACTTCCTCTGCATTAAATTCTTTCAAAATTTCATAGAAATTTTCAACTTTTTGCATATGAATTTTCCTATATAATTTAAAGCGTTTTCAGTTTAACTTCTTCATATAAAGACGGAAATAATTTCAGAAATGTATTTTTAGAACTGAGGGATTGGATTGGGGTTTGCGAAGCAAAAGAGCCAATCTTGGCTAGACTGCACCAACTGAATCGAGGGAGAACTGTATGCGGTGGAATCCTCAAAAGCTCGAGGTTGAATTTTCTTTAAATTAAAATATTTTCTCATAGCCTATTTCGGATATGAAAAAGTAAAAATAGTAAGAAAATAAAGACTGAAAATTGAACATCCACTTTATTAATGCTAACACATATTTTAAACTTAAAAAAATGTTTGTAATATTTTAAATTATTCTTTTCAAATTTAAATAAAAATATATTAATGACGAAAAATGTATAAATGCCGAATAATTTTAGGAGTAAAATTCTTGTATATAAAAAACTCATTCATAATCAGTTTATCACATCTGTGAAGGTTGAAACAGATTATTTGCGATATTATGCATACGAACGCAATAATTTAAATATGATTTATATATTGATTAATATATTATATATGATTAATACATATATATGATTACATGAAATGTATGATTAAATATGATTTATATATACAATCTAAAAGCAGTGGTTCATTTAAATATGAAAGTCTAGTTTTTTAACTATTACGATTCTTTATGCCAATGCAATTTCTGTGTTAGTAGGTCATAAGCAGTACTAAACTTAAGCACACAAATACGAATAAACATGGTATGATCCAACAACGCCACATTTTACTCGAATAAACAAAAGAATATAACAAACGAAATGGCACGCCGCCATTTTTAAATTTGTATTCTCTTCTAAATTATAATTTTGTGCATGAAATGCATATCAAGACCACTTAATGGAGCGCGTAATTATTGAATTAACGCTTAAGGAAGCATATCTGAAGTCTGCGTCGTTCCGCGTCGCCGCACTTCGGGTGCAAAGCGAGAGTCACCAAGAAACACCTGTCAAATGACACGTGACACGGGTCACGTAGACGTCCATTTAAACAGGGTATCACGCACGATACCATCTTGCAAATTGCCCCTTCATTCTTTAATTTGTATTTTACGAGTGTTGCCGTTTGCACGTTTGAGTGATTGCAACGCTTCTTTAAATTAAATGAGCCTTTGCCGGTTTGTTTGTGAAGGGTGATTAGCATTATTTCTCTTGTTTCCACTGGAATTCCATTAAAATTGTTTTAGATGGTAATGACTGAGATGGTGAAAGTGATATTCAGCGGTGAAATTAGATTTGGTTTAACCCCTTGCGTACCATGTAACCACAAGTGGATACATGCTATGTATAGGGCAAAATCCCATTGTAACCTCATGTGGATACATGGCTTCTTTAGGTGTATAACCAGAGTAACCAGCACGGAAAACATCATAAGGTAGATTTATTGGGATTGCATAAAACCATTTTGGATTCATTTTGTCTGCATTTAACTGAAGGGTGGAAACAGGAGATGGTGGGAGGGGTTGCAAAATGTCCGTGTTACAAAAATTTGAAAAAATAGGAAAATTAAAATTACAAATCTTTGTGAAATTTCTTGAAATGTTCCTTGGAACAAAAAGCGTTTTTACATGCATTACAAGACTGTATTGTCATGAGTGTATTTCAACATTATGGCACACCCAACAGCGTCGTAACGTCAAGGTCAGTATCCCCAGAATTCTGGGATTTGCACGTGCGCTAGAGAACACCGTCTGGTACGGAAGTAAGATTTTAACTGCAGCTTCAAGGAAATCCTGTTAAATATTACTATTGTTTATCAAAATATTAAAGATACTAAAATCACGCAATTCATCTCTTTTTTTAATGAAACAAAACGAAAGAAATTTTTTCATGAATGGGCCTTTTATTGATATGTGTTGTAAATATGTTACCCATTGTGCAAAGAAGTAGAAGGTAACTCGTATCATCATTCTAATGTCGACGTGATGTTTGCCTGTGCTTTATAAGGCCCAAGACTCAAGAAGAAGACTTTAAATTAATAAAACTTTTGATATATTTCAGTACGCAATAAGTATGTTTTCTGGAGATAAACTGTTTGAAAAATTTCTGAGTTACTACACAAGATTTTGAATTGAATGATCTATTATTTCATCAAGCACATAATATTGTAAAAAATATTATGCTCTCTTTCTCCCTCTCTCTCTTTCCCTCCCTCCCTCTCTCTCTCTCTATATATATATATATATAAAGAGAGAGGAGGAGGTGTGGGTGAGTGTGTGTGCGCCCATATTAACCTTATTTTTATGTTCTAATTCATTTCTCATTTTTTATTTAACTACTTTTTAACATATGCTGTAAAAAACTGTTGATGTAAGGTTTTCTCTCGGTATTAGTGAAGGAGTAAAAAAAATCCTTTATAATATTCTTTCAAAGATACTTAAAATTACCATTCTTCAGACAACATGAATCAAAGAAATCCCTATCAAAATATCATAGTAAAATCCCCGAAGGGAAAATTTGCATCTCTTTTGCTCTTAAATTTCTATATCAATTTTTTAATAATTCGAATCAGTTTTGCAGAGTCAAAATTTTCCTTCCTTTTCTTTACGAGTTTTACTTGCAAATATTCAAAATCAACCGAAAGAAGAAATACTAACATTTTCGTGATTGCAATGTTTACCACGTCATCACAATTTGTGTTACTTTCCACATTTCTAGAACTCTTGTTGAATGCTAAAGTTATCAAATTTTAAGATGTAATATCCAAACAATAAAATAGAAATTCTAATAAAATTTTAATACTAAACGTAATTAATTTTTAAAATCTTCAAATTATCCATTGCTTATAGCAATATATAGATTTATAACTAAATATTAATAGTTCGATTCGAATTAAAAATGTCTGGAAAACACTTCAAAGACTAGGAAATAATATTTTTCTCGATTTGTTTCCGATTTTGATTAATTTAGCGCAAATTTAAAATACTCCATTTTCTTAATTCCTAAATATTCAGAAATAATTTCGTTTTAAGTTATTTGCAGCTATTTGTTTCAATTTTGGATGAAGAAAAGAAACTGCAATAGAAAACTTAATTTATTTTGATCCACCATTTTTCACTGATTTACTCAAAAGAATAAGAAAATTAAATTAGAGTTCACACTCCGAACTCTTAATTATTTTCATGAAAATTCAATTTCCGTTTTCTTAATAAAACTCTAATAAAAGATTATCTTGTAAAGGCAAATAAAACAATATCAACATTAATAGTAACAAATGCAAGAATATGAATTTTAGATCATCTTTATTCGCAGCTCAAAAATTGATAACGGAGTTTTAAAAAAGGGAGAATAAAGTGAATTCATAAAAGTAAAGGAAATAATTTATGCTACTTTATTGGAAATCTGAATCTGAGATTTGAAATGCGATGAGTTACTTTAATTTGAAACTTCATCTTACGTCTTATTAAAATGAAGTATGAATTGTTTTCATTTAATATATTCATCTCTTACTGATGAAAATGTATACATTTCCATCAGTTTTAGATGCTAATATTTTTTTTTGAAAATTCTATCCGATCTATTTAGTTCTATAAAATAAATACTGTTTTGCAATTGCCCACTTATGCATTCTACGGGGTTCAATTTTCAATGCGTGTCAAAGTATCATTTATTATTAGACTAAGCGATCGTTGCTATGGGGACAGAGGTAAAGCTTCATTTAGTCAAGAGATTGGTCATTTAGAGGGACGATTTAATCTGATATGAACAGATGTTTTCATAATATTGACAAAAACTGTATGTATTACAGTGGTAGGAAATATTAAGAAACAAGGCATTATTTCATTCCATTCATATATTGACCAATACTTAGCAAGATTTTTTTTTAAGATCGATACATGTTATTTTAAACTTAATTATTATATAGAAAGCTAATTCTTAACATGTAAAAATTGGAGTCCAAGATTTTTAATCAAATAAGTGGAATTAGAAATTTAGTTAAAGGTTTTTTCTCAAGTTTTTGCGTATTTACATAAATCTGTTGTAATTTTGAATAAAAAATCCTAAGCTATTGACAATAATAAACTTTGATCACATTTCGATGTTCGAACTTGTTGACAATACAAGGAAATTAAGATATGACATGATTTATAAAAATAATTCTAATAATCTGCATTATTATTCAATTCTAATAATCTTTATCTTTTCTTGCAATAAAAATTAAATGTGTGTGTGTTTTGAAGCTTTACAGAACAGACAGTTAGATCTAGAATTATTTATTTTTCTAAATGTATACTTTGGAATACAGAAATGATAATATCTGATAGCAAATTAAAAAAATTTGATAAAAAGTTCCGTTAATTAAAATCAAGCAAATTTTGGCATTTTGGAGGAGTTATAACAAAAATGATTTTTATATTATCTTAAAATTTAAAAATATATATCTTTTTAAATTTAATGAAACTATGAAAATGGTTAGGATTTCAATACAACTAATTCTATTGCTAAATTCCAGCAATAGAATTGGTTGCACTGAAACTTAGGCTGTTTACATATTTTCATTAAACATTTAATTTCGTGATTTCCTTTCATTATTGGAAGCTAAGAAAGAAAAAAGAATAAGGTAATGGATATAAGAGTATGAAGTTAGACGATGCATAAGTCGAATAGAGCTTTTAAACCTTCGACTATTAATGGTACTTATACATCCCTCTAACCTTTTAAAATCAGCTTAAATGGTTTTAAGTAAAGGTATTGTGTGTGTGTGTGTGTGTGTGTGTGTGTGTGTGTGTGTGTGTGTGT